>UCOJ01000573.1:0-84739 GCA_900474305.1 Cecidostiba fungosa
TTACCAAGTTCTTGGTAAGGTTAACCAAAAATATAGTTGGTGCGTATTTTACCAAGCGCTTTGTTAATTTAACCAACCATTTTTTTCCGTGAAGTATAACATGTTCTATATTTTTACTAAAATATACTGGACTATTTCTCTCAGTGTACTAAATCAAGGACTTATAATTTCAAACGCGCTCACTCGTTTATAAAGACTATCTATACAAAATCGCGAGCCCAGGCTGTTTTAACAAAAAAAAATAAAAAAATAAAAAAAATCGATATCTATACCATACATAAATCAGATACGCCATCGCGAGAGTAAAAAAAACACATGTGCTGCTCAATCAGTGCACACAGAGAGCAAACAACACCGGAGTCCCAGTGCGCGCTTACGCTTTGTAAAAAGCTTCTCTCGAATAAGCGGATTACACGACTATCAGACAGGGATTTAACCGCATTAAAGAATCTTGGCTGCGTTCAGTGACCAGCTGCTACTTATCGATACATCTTACTATACACATACATATACTCAAAAAAGCGCAACTATATATACAACACACGCGCGCGCCCCTTCAACACAGACATTACATTATTATACCCTCCCGAAACGACAAAACAAAGAAGTGCCTGCTGATGTAGAGGGACAGTGTTATTGCGTAAATCAGCGTGCGTAAGCCGGCTTTTAATATTCAAAGCATCAGGCCATGCAGATAAAAAAGCGGGGGGGCGCATCGCATCTCGCCGGCGTCCGAAAAATCTCTTTCCGTATCGGCGTTCTGCATGAAATACGAGCCGCGGAGAGTGTAACGACGCTCCGCAGAGATAGATAAGGCCGAATCTGGTTATCTTCGCGGGGCCGGCCTGATTGGCTCGGATTTTAAAGCGAGGGTGTCCACGCGCATGGGCCTTTTGATCTTTGCCCTGATTTTAATCCCGTTATCTGCGAGCCTACTGCGACGCTCTTTGTTTATTCGTCTGCAGGGGAGAGAGAGTCGTCGGCGGATCGTTAATTTGGATAAGCCCCTTTTAATACAAATTTTGTACTTCCCTATTCGTCAATTAGCCGTTGCTTTGAGAATTTTTAAATCCGCTAACTCTCTGTGCTCGAAATTTAAAGAAAAAAAACGACGTGTACACCACCCCTCGACAGAACACAACGCGGAAATTCGCCCCCTATTCGTGAAAAATATCGAGGCAAAACAGCTAGCGTACGGCACGCAATCATTTTTCCCAATCGCTCTCTCGCAATACACTATACATATACCTGCCAGGCTACAAAACTCGGAATCTAATTGTAAAGTAACAATCCCATTGAATTCTTGCTTCTCCCCCGGACTTTGCTCTCGCCTAACAAAAAAAAAAAAAAAAAACAGTTTTTTGTCGCTGCGCGCTCGGAGTCATCGGTCCGTACGCGCCAGACAAGTCCATTCATCCGCCACTGGTCACGCTGTGCCGGCGCTTTTCCAAAAGGGAGTCGATATACGTGCGGATAAGCAATGCAGCGCGACACCTACGAAAAAAAGCAAAATATAGAGCTGCAGTCTATGTCTCTGATGTGTGTGTGTATATATACCTAAACAAGCCACAAAGTCGCTCGCTTCTTTTGTGCGTCGCTTGCGGAGGGGACCCGGAAGCTATATTTTTTTCAGAGGGGGAGAGGGACGACTCGATTGTTGCGTCTCTATATATATATATCTATATACCTGCGGTGCATGTTGTGTCGCGTGCCGCTGCATCTCTATTTTTGGCTAACACCATTATTCGGCTCTTTCAGGCTGTTTAGCGTGCTTTTATCTTTTTCTTCTCGCTTCTTTTGCCGTAAGCAGTGCAAGAGAAGCGGATGCACATGCAGCGATTAGTTTCAGGGACACTTTGCTTTGTCGATGAATATATACCGACTTCGAGCCAATTATATGGCAATATAAAAGTTTGCCGAGTTAAACGAACTTTTTCCTCGCGATGTGTAAACAGCGATAAATAACCGCGGCGCAGTTAAAAAAAAAAGGCTCAGCCACGTCAAGTCAAGCGCATCCTATAAAACCGACACTTCATTCATAATGAAACGCGTACGCGTAATATACGAGACAGCGCCTTTATACACACTCACATGCAGCAGGGGAGAGAACAGCAGCAGCAGCAGCTGAGTCACACACAAACTCTCGCACGCGACATTGCGGTCGACCTTCGAATCGACGAATGATATACCTTACGTATTAATACACAAGAAGAAGAAGAAAAAGACGCAAAGTTGGTAAACTAGAGATAGCAGAAGCTCATGCATAATATCGCATCCGCGAAGTGGAGGCACACCCAAATGATATCGCGCAGTGGAAACTCGTACGTCGTCGTCACGTGCCGGCTTTTCTCCGACCCGATCGCTATCGAAGAATCATCCGGGGCGCGCGCGCGTCGTCGTCGTACGTTTCTCTCTCTCTCTCTCTTTCCCCTGAGGCAATAAAGTCCTCTCCGCTCTCACTGTGTGTGGCCCGGTTTCTAAGCGCTTCTCCCCTACACCGCGCGCGCGTTATCCGCGATCTACGACCGGCCGAATTGGCTATTTATGAGGGCTTTTCATCTAGCCGACGACGATTTTGCAACCCTCTATAGTGTAGCTTGAAAAAAAGAGAGCAGGCGATGTGCATTTTCGGCGGGGGCGTTTATTTGCCCGAGATGCGGCGTCGTGATGAAAGCACTTGGGATTACGGAATCTGTGTGTGTGTCTCTTATGATGTTTAAAAAAAATAGTTGAATGAACTCGCGATGAGGAAATAAAAAAATCTGTTTTGAAAGGAAATACGTGTGCGGTACGTGTATATAGTTGTAACTCGATTTGATTATTTCGAGAAGGGTTAGAAGTATATATAGACGGAGATGAGCGAGAAAAAATAATGCAGACTGTGTTCGAATGCGCGAGTGCCGGGAGGAGAAGATAAACAAACGCGCTAAAAGCGAGGAGTGAAAAACGCGCGCTGCTGCAGTTGAGAAATTAGAAACTTTTGCGTTGACAGCCAGATGTTTCCAGATGCGGTGTCTGTGTGAGAAAGTCGATAAGATCGCAGGCGCCGAGTGTCTTATTCATTCATCATAGGTATATATATTTTTCTGTTTAATATAACAGCAAAAAATCGTTTTAAAACGCAAAGCCTCAAAGTTCGCGCTCATTTGTTCGGTTAACCGTGACGCTATAATCTCGGAGAGCCCAGAGGCTCTCTCCCTTTCTCTCGTAATGAAAAAGCAATCCGCATTTCAAACGAAGCACATCCACGCGGAGTGAGCCTCTCTCTAGTCAAATATTTTTTCAAGAATCGCTCGCAGCCCTGAGCTCATTTGAATTGATCCGATCGCCGCCTCTGCTGTTACATACAGAAAGAGAGCAGGGGCTCTCGTTCGCGCACGAGAAAAGCAAATTGCACGATTGCTATTCCAGCCCTTCTCTTTTCTCTCTGATCTCTCTTGGTGTGTATAGCGGTATATAGTTGCTCATCTCTCTGTGTTCTTTGTACGAGATTTTGGCGCCTCTGGTTACACTCTGCGTATAATATTGAGGTGTTTTTGGAGAAATGTTCTGCGTTTATGACTCATTTAGACGATTAATTATTACTAGAGAGCTTGAAGTGCGTTTGAATTTAATGCGGGATACTACATAAATCCTGTCGAATAATAATAACAATGACAGGCCAATCAAAAATTTGTCACGTCATACAGCGTCACAGTCTCGTCGACTGCAATTTGTAGATGTAGCGATGACGGACTTCCCCTACTACACAGATATATATATAGAGTCCATAACGACGACACAGTATAGTAGTCAGATTCCGTGCGTCGTCTCAGCCGCACATTTCCTCTCTTTCACACTGCCGGCGATTCGAATCTCTCTCGCCCCGTCTCTCGCAATTCAATGCTCGCAATCTGCAATCAAATCCTCGGTCCACTCGAGCTTTATATATATAGGAAACAACCCTTATTTACGACGCCTCGTGCTATATATATACTACTGCTGCTGGGGCTCGAGAAACAGTTGGCGCCCTTCGACGGACGCGCTCGGTAAATGATAGAGAAAAAAGACAGACAAATGCGCAAATAAAGAGAGACTATCAGAATTAAGAGAGCCTCTATAATATAGACGCGCAGATCGGCAGAGATTGGGCGAGGGTGAAAGGAAGGAATAAATTCAGGACAGATATGACATGTACATCGTCATACATATTTATGTATGCGGTATATGAAGTACGAAGAGACGTAATTTATGTGACACGTTCTACGCATATATATATATCGATTTTGTTTAAATCTTTGAATACAGATCGGCAACAACGGTTATAATTATTGTACATCATCAAAAATATAGAAAGAGAAAAAAAATTGAGGATAGAAAATATGAAGCGGCAGTCGGTTCTCCCTTCTCTCTAACCGTCTAATAAGCCGAAACTGCCGCTCGCGCGCTTTTCCCTCTCTCTATATCCTGCGGCGGCGGCACCACTTGTGTTTGCAATGGTAATTAGAAGCGGACGAGTAATTGAGGCGAGCTCTCGGAAAATATGAGTTTGCACCCGGGCGACATAATCATTCCTCGCCGCAAGTGAGCAGCGCATATTCGATATGACAAAGGGCCAGATGTGGCTCTCTCTCTCTGTGTTTACATTTGGGGGAAAGAAAAGCAGGCGACACACGCTGTATATACTGTCTTTCGGGAGTCACGCGCGATGGACTCGAGGATTTATATGCGCTATACTGTTTAAGTATTATATGAGCAACGTTATCTTCTCGCGTGAGACGGGAATTGTTGGTTGAAAAAGTTTTACCGAGAGAGATGACTCTTTTTACGAGCCTGTGTGTGACACTATACTTTCGTATAATTAGTCGGATTCATTAGCTGTTGAAGTATGCTAATTCGGAGACGGGATCGTAGAGAAATGTACGGCTCGAGGGAGCTTAATGAATTATTAATCCGGTGTCACGCCTGATTGTCTTTACGACTGTATTATATCTCACGGAGTTAATAAAAACACTGTAAGACTCATTTCGTTTATTTTTATATCGATCAGGAAAATATTTGCAAATGAATAGTACAGGTACATCGAAAAGGCTCGACGACGTTTTTACGGCAAGGGTAAAAATAAACACGAGGAAAACTCCCAACTCGGGATCCTCGAGTCAGATCGAAACTTTAGCGGTGGAATTGCACAGTAGCAGCAGAGCAGCAAGAGGTCCGCGAAAAAAAAAGATCTCGATGCTTCGGATAAGATACTGCCGAGTGCTGTAATACACGGTGGATTTGCTCCAGACACATATTAAGGCCAAAGTCGAAGTTTCGACGACGCCGTCGGGGAGAAAAAAAAACAACGTAGCGACGTTAGTGGATTTTCGCCTATATATACGTACACGTCGAATGGAAATACGCGCAATCTTTGCCGAAAGTTTATTCCCTCCTGCCTTCTTGAAGGAGAGAGAATCTTTTAAAAGCAGCTTTTCTCTCTGTATCCCGTCGGAAAACGCGGTTTATACTTTATATTTCAACGCGCTGTCATCTCGAGACACTCATTTCGAATTTTCGCTGTGTGATGAAAAAAAAAGAAAGAGTCCGCCCTTCATCTGTTTATCCGGAGCTTATATGAAAGGATATATCTTTTTGATGTCTGGCTGGAAATTGATTGTGACAGTGGAATGCACCGTGAGCCTATTGAAAAAAACGTATACTTTGTGTCAGCGGGCATTTCTAAAGCCGTCAGTCGTCCGTACGAGGCCCCCGGTGCATATATCGGAAATAGACGCAAGCGCGTCATAGAGAGAGAGAGAGAGAAAAAAAAGTCTAATCCCCGATTTATGAAACGAGCGGGTCACGCAAAGTTGGCTCGAAATTACAGCTTCCCAGTCGTATATGACACACACGCCTAGGACCATATGAGCGAGTGAAAAATGCCGCGAGCTACCCTTTTCTCTCTCTGAAAAAAAAATCGAGAGGAGGCGTATGTAACGCTGTATATAGCCAGCGGCTAAAACACACGCCCTCGCGTAGCGTCATTACATATCACTTAATGCGTTTGTACGTGCCACCCCTGCTCTCTTTCTCGTCCACGTGAAATTTTATTAGCCCCCAAAGTAGGTGTATACACCACCCCCGGACGTATAATTGCAGACGAGAAAGAGCGAGCTGCTGTCCCCTCGAGCCATATATATAGACTACTCGACTCGTTGGGGGAATAATATGTATGTATATATATGTAAGCGAGCGTTCGGATGGCGCAATAAAAAGTGAGCGTGCGCGAGCCAATAAAGCCGGATATGCCTTTGTGGAAATTTGAGGGACTGTCGATCCTAACGATGCACACGCGTCACTATATATGTGTCTTTTTATTGACAGCGTCGTCGTCGTCGTCATTTTTTTTTTATCATCGAGAGGCTCGGATTAAGGAAAGAAACGCAGGCGGATTCCACGGGCGTGACTATGGGCTGAACCCTTATTTATAAGTCCCCGAATGCCGCGTTTCTTTTTCCTCGAGGAGCGTGCGTCAGCTGGATAATATTCTCCTTTTCCACGCATTTATATGTATCCGAGAGGCTTTATTTAATTGGATGCGTTGCTGTGATGGTTTATATTTCCTTTGAGCTTGCATTAACGAGGCATTTATTATTCAGTCGTAAATCAGAGGCAAAGTTCATTATTCCACACGTCAATAAGAGAAAAAATCCGAGTCTCAAAACTGTGTTTTCCAAATAAATCACAGAGCGTCAGGTTTTCCCGAGGAAAAGTGGAATAAAAAATAAAAAACTAAGACACGAGAGAGAGTGAGCTTTTCCCTTGCGTCAGTCAAAAGCTCCGACAGCGGCAGTCGAACCGTCTTCGCGCGACGACGACTAACGACGTCCCGAGACTTTTGCGCTCTCGTATTACCGAACTCTCTTCTTCCTCGGCGCAAAAACCTTCCTAAAGAAGACGAAGAAAAAGCGGCCAAGATTTCGCGTCATTCGCAGGAGGCGAAAGTATACCGGACACGTCATCATCCATAAGTCGTGGAAAACTAACATTTGCACTATCCTTTCTTTATCTGTCTCGAAAAAAACGAAGAAGAAGAATATACCGTAGAGATAAAAGCGCATCGGAAAAGCTAAAAGTAGGAGTGACATATAGGATCAGGAATATATAAATCCTTATTAACAAGTTTCAGCTCCCGCGTCTTTGTCGCCTGGAAGCCCGTAAAGCGAGTCTATAAAGCCGATGGTAAACAAGATCGTCGGAGCCGAGATAATGCCTGTGACACGAGCTCGTCGGATTGACGTCAACGACGTTGCTGCTACTGGCTGGACGAACTTTGCCAGGATTCTAATCAATGGACATCACAACGACGACGAGAGAGAGACTCGATTCAGCTATACACTACGACTCCGAAGGAGATATGGGACGACATCGAGTTCGCAAATGTGTTTTGTCAAGAAAGGAGCGTTAAGCTTACGTTATCTTATGCCGCATTTGGTTGAGACGTGGATGGGGTAGTGGAATGTTTTTTCTTTATCGACGAGACTAATTTGATTGATTCGTGTAATTCGAGTAAGTTTACCTTTACGGTTCGGCCTGTGTGATGCGTCCAGTAAGTTAAAAAATAAGAAAAAACTCGTAGCTTTCCTCACCTGAAACAAAAATGGAAGGAAGAGAATTAGATTTCAATTAATAATAGCCGGAATTTATTAGAATCCGATAACACGATCGTCGCAGGCGTATAACGGCGAGGGTCATTCAATGCATATGCAAAATAAGATTAGGAGGCCAATTAATTCTCAGATTGAAAGCTCGAATCCAAGAGAGAGAGAGAGTATAGTACTAGGGTACAGGAGAACGAAAGCCGAGGCCATAGATCAGGCGTCTAAAAATTAATATTCCCCGAGCAGAATCCGGCTCGTTTCAGCATAGCAGTAGCTATATACCGGTAAGCGCTTGGAGCAATCAGAGTAAGCCGTTTTCGCGGCCGCGTGCAAAGCCGAAAGCTCTCTCTTGCGACGGCTGCAAGGGAGCTTTTATATAAGCTGTTATTACGCGGGCCGTGTGTTTTAAAAAGCGCCGGCATCGCTTTCCATGAATACCCAAGTACCGGAGCCATTAACCTTCGGCACGACGACAGGTAGTCAAGCTTGAGCTTGGCGCATCGAAGCAGCTTCAGACACACAGTCACACATACACAGCCAGAAAGAATCTCAAATAGAGAAGAGCGCGCGTTTGGCATTCCTCCACCGGAAGTCATTAGTCTCGGAAGAACGAGCTGGAAGAAGAGAGAAGCAGCCTCGATGTATATGCTCGAGGAGTAAAGTTCGCCGGCGATAAATTCCACGAGATGTTGAACTTGCAGCGGACAAAAAGAGGGAGGGAGAGAGCCGTTATGATAAGGCAATTTATGAAAGACCCAAAATATTCGCGACGGAGCTTTTTTATTTTCTCCTGAGCTTTCTATTAGACGCGCATCGATCCGGACGTCGTAAAACAGGCCTGAGTCACCAGTGAGGCGAATTTGCTATTATCATTTTTAACATGACACATACACACACACTCGAGTATATCGACGCATCGAGTTTTAAAAATTCTCGAGAGATGAACTCGCGCTTACATATTCATGAGGCCGGCTACTCGTATTTTATTGCCGGAAAACTACTTCGAGGGGTGCTGCAGCCGGCAATTTATTACTATAATACACTTTTTAGAATATTACATCTCGAGACTCTCCTTCGTATATCATCATCATCGCGTATGAAAAATTCAAAATGTCGTATATAACCGCATATCAAATCCATCGCAAGCTCTATACACAAGAGCAAATTGCATACACATCGCGTATATAGATATATCGAGGAGGAGAACAAGCCACAGTACAAACACGCAAGCACCTACAGCTGAGAGACACGTGCATAATGGATTCCGATAATCGGGAGAGAGAGAGAGAGAGAAACGCGAACGTCAACTGATGTAAGGGGGTCGACGCATACTCGCTGCTGCGGAATCTCAGAGGCAGCAGCGACATAACCCTGTGAAATAGCAGCGACTCCACATATTGCGCCGCGTTCTACGCTATAGGCGGAACAGGTAAGAGGCTATTAGCTGACAATGCGTCGTCGTGAGAGAGGAGGATCCGAATTTCCAAGCCCTTTGCTCCTTTCGACGAGAGAAGCTACTCAGTATATATACTCCCCCTCGAGAGATATTATATTCGTTAGTTTCGAAGCTCTTCAACTGCTTAACGAGAGCACTTTTGGAATACGTATAATCGATGTTCAGTATATATGCGTATATCCTTTGAAACGCTTATAGTTTTGGAACGAAAGGATTATACTCTCGTGGGAATAATATAAAAGCGAATGGGCGTATAATAATAACATCCGTTATTTGCACGATAATAATATACGCGCATCATCACATCAGCAACGAGAGACACGTCCTCGTGTTCCATTCTACATTAGCAAGGCTGGAGTGTGTCATTCAAGACCGCGCGTCCTCCTCTCTGCTGTGTTTAGACGACTCGTCATCGCGCTCTCTTGATATTGCGTGATTCACAATCATCGTCCACCTGGCCATATGAGAGACACGCGATTACATTTTCCATTAACGGATAAGCTTACTTCCAATTTGTTGTCGCTGCTGCTGCTGCTGCTGCTGCACTCGCACTGATTACAGAGTGGTTTATACTCTTAACCGTGTATAACCCGAAGTGCGCTCTTGTTTAACCAGAGCTTGCGCGATTCTTTTTTTCTCTCTCTCTCTATTTTGCCATATGCACGAATGTTTGCTGGATGAGGTCGCCGGCCAGATATATAGATAGTCAATGATGTGATCAATGGACGCGTATATATATATATATACATCGAGAATTGGTTATCGGATGCAACGCGCGCACTTCAATCACATACTCGATGCGCCAACGAAACTCGTTCTCGCATGGACAACAAAATCAAATTCATTTCTATATTTCGGACGCGAGAGAGAGTGAGGTAATCTCTTTGCAGACGCGCGCACACACGCGATTGTGCAATTTGCCTGACAGCACGAGGCTAGTCTGTGTTGGCCGATTTTCGATGTGATCGTACCGATTATATATATATAGACCCTGTCGGTTTTACGTTTCTTATGGAATATTTAGATTTTATTAATCGTTAACTCGAACACTTGGCATCAAAGTTTCCTTAAATATATTTAATAAAATTTCAAAAGTCATCACAAAGAACAACTCGTGTACACGTATATGACCACACGAGCTCTGATGCACAAAGAAGAAGCTTCTCCAAAGGATAACCCACGCACATACCGAAGCTTTGTTAGAAAAAGAAGAGCGCGGTATTAACGAATCTGCTGTATTTGTATTGAGTTTTTCCTCTCTCTTCTCCCCGGGACACAAGATCAAAGGTCCTAATTTCATCTCGACTCGTCCTACATCTTGAACTTCACTGAACCATGTGGCAATAAAAGAGAGACTATAGTACCACCACCGGCGCAATGTTTGCCCGACGAGAGATCGTTGCGGAACACACATCAGGTCGAAAATTCTCTCTCTCCCCTTTCGCTGTCTTCTGTACACAGGCTTTCTTCATCTTCATCTTAAATAACTATCCGCTTTTCGATACGCACGTACTGGCTTCGTTTTCTTCCCGTTCTTTGAATTTCTCCTTTTAATAACAAACTCGCTTTTCGACAGAGAAAGACAATAAAATCAAGCTGTTTTTCAATTCAAAGCTGCGAGCGAGAATACAAAGGAGGTGCGAAGCGAATGCTGGTCTCGATAAACACGGGTCGATGCTGCAGACATCTGAGTAGCGTTAATTAACTGCGTTCGCCTCGATAAATCAATATAATTCTATTAAATATCTGTGTCACGCTTTGACTCGCGCGCCTCCTCTTAATTAATAGAGCACTGAGTACACGGAAGGGTCTCTCTCGGCTGTAAAAGCAAAGCTCAAAATGTAACGCTTGCGCGATTTGGAAATCGATTCGACGTAATTGCGCCGTCGTTGCGTTGAAACTCGTCGGACAGGTTTTACGATTTTTCCTTTTCGGAAAAACGAAAGGATCACCGATGTAAAGTTCGACGAGCGATATCCTCGTAAATACGCAAATTAGATTCGCTCGATCTACTATATATATAGCGGTGCTGCGACGTCATGTATACGTATATATATTTTTGAGCCGTGTGGGATATGGGGGCTGCTCTTGTATGCGGCATCGCGCTGAACGTCGGGGAAAGAGGATGAAGATAGGCAAATGAAGTTGACTGATCGATCGGTGTTTAGCTTGTATTTTGTATCGCGCAAGCGACTCTTAACAAATGCGCTTGACTTGCGGCGTTTGAGTTTCGGATTAAGGATGGCTTTGTCGAGAAAATATTACATACGACATTTTAATATCGTATAGATGGAAAGTTAAAATTGAAAACGTGTATAATATTATATTCGAAAAAAGGAAAGTTTTATAGTCGATTTTTATCGATGTTTGGGCTTCCGCATATTTTCATTTTGAAGTCGTTTTTCATCAGCCTCTTCTTCTTTTGCTGTTCCCAAGAAAACACTTACAATATTGCAGCATTAAATTTTACCGAGCACTTTTCTGAAATAAAGTTCGAGCAAGCAGATCCGTTACAAAAGCGCCCCCACCGCGTGGATGACAGTTTACTCTGTTCCAAAAACAAAAAAATTTTTGCATAATATGCCATATTCTCGGAAATAAATAATAAAACTCGATTTTAGTCGTCGTGCCGCGCGCGGGATAATAAAATGAAAAAGTTATTCCGAGCCGGAAATCTACATTCCCGGAATACCTGAAATGCAGGCAGGAGGAAATAACAAAGTCGAAGAAAGGAGAAAAAAGAGGATTGGCCTGTTCCAGTCACTTAGCCGCTACGTATCCGCGACGGTATATTGTCTCTGTCCCTCCGCGAAAAGTTATGAAAATTACTTCTTTTTTTTCGTCTTGACCTTTATTTGTATTATACGTTATATACGCAGTAGTCTGAGAACCTCCAAATGCAATCCTCGTGCGAATACAAGCCTTTATGATGCGAGAGAGATATCTCCGTTGTGCCGTGCGAATTTTTTCGATTGTGTAAATCTAATAATATTCTCGTGCGCTTTGTGTATATTTCGTGTAATTAATGTCACTCTCCGAACTCATGACAACATCACACACACACGTCATCACCGACGATAACAACAGCTAATACACGACAACGTACACGTACCTATATATTAAATATTAATTGACTTGTTTAATCGCCGTAATGGAGCTTGGTCATCCGATTGTTTATATCCATAAAATTCAAATCGTCGACGTCCGAATCGCAAACAAAAGCCTGTCGAACTATCCGAGCGACCCAATCACTCACACTCGAATTCAAACATTGACCAATATACCATACGCGTATATATCTATAGACTCCCCCCTGGTGTCCGTCGAAATATATACGATATACATACACGGATCAAGTGAAAAAAAACGCTCGAAGCAATCCATTTTCCCGATAAAGCGCTTATCTCCGTAAACACGGCGTCGTGTGTGTTTGTATCGAGTCGAAAGTATAATATACCTGCTCCGACGACCTCCTCATGACCGTGAACTACTCGGCCGACCTAAACTGCCGAAATCGAAGGCCAGGGTCGTGATAACGAGCCGATAAGTAGTAGTGCAGTTAAGCTTCTATAGTGTACAAGTACACAAGGGGGGAAAAAGCCGACTTTTGACTTTTAATTTATAAAAGCCGCTCACGCACGCTTATCTCGACTTGGGTACTATCTTCGAACCCGGGGCACACTGTGTCTCCTCCACCCTATCGTCGTTTTGTTTGCGAGTTCATGCGCGGGAGAGATTTTCTCGGGGGTCAGCTTATTATATCAAGGGGAAAGTGTGCGGTGTATACGCGTGAGTGAGAAGTTTTTCGCGTGACCCGCAGGTGCTGGACATTAATTTTCCGGGTTTAGAAAAATATTCGACGATTTGCCTCAGGGGGAGATTGTCTCTTTCCTCTTTGGTGTAAAAAATTACGCGCGTTTTTTATACCCTGGATTGTTCGCAGGCCTCGTCATAATCCGTTCTTAACAAAGCTGCTGATAAGAGTGTGTTTTTCTCTGCTGTTTCGAAAATATAAAAAAAAATCGCTTGACCCTTATTTTTCCTTCTAATTAAACGCTATATTTCTCGCCTCGCTCGAAGCTTTATCGGTCACGTGCGGCACAGATCGTCGCGCCTATATCATGACGACCGTTCGGGCAGATTGCGCGAGTGATATATACGCGCACACTAGATTTCGTTAAAATATACCCTCTAGCCGATTGTGTTGTGTCTATCGCGACACCGTGTGTATATACTATACGGGAAGGAATTGCGATGTGACGTAAAGCTCAGGTGTATTTTCATCGAGGATTTTAAATTCCTTTGTTTACCTGCGCGACACGTTTATTCTTCCTTTTTACTTAACAAACACTTTATCACGCGATGTAATAATTTACTGGCTTATCGCGGCTAATTATAACATATTTTTTTCCTCAAATCCCACACACAGCTCGCTATCGGCTGTATAACTAATGGTTTAATTTACTTGTCTTAATAGTGCCTCTAAATTAGCGGCGCTATATCTTCGGCGGGAAAAACAACGAGAGGCATTAATTGCATTATTACTCGGCGCTTAAAATTAGTCTAATTGTAGCGCGAAACGCTATTCTCGTGTATAAACGCGCGCTTTTGCATAATTCATGCGCGGATAGGATTAATCCTCGCATATACTTAACACTTGCAGAAAAAGAAACGCATATATAATTCCAAACACACAGCGTTTATTTATTGTACGAAAAGACGGCAAATAGACGTTTTTCAAGATTTCGAAAATATATCGCAAGTCGAGCTTTCGAACCGCAAGCTTCATTAGCCATTCGTCACACAGTACAGTACAGTGTATAGCTATATATGCTGAAGAAGAAAGAGAAACACGACGAAAAAGCAGCTTTCAGCACTTACTCCCGGCGTCGGCCGCATCTTGAATGATTAAAGCTTCTCTTTCTCTTCTCTCCGGCGAATAATCCGAAACCGCTGGCGGTAACGACAGTAAAGCGAACGCTGTACTGTAGACTGCTGTTAATTCACGAGTGAGACTACTCGCGAGAATAGCAGTATCGCGTGTGTTTGCACGTGGCATCAAGAGGTAGCAAAAGAGAGATGGAGAATATTATATATATACGGCAGGAGAGCGAGAGAGAGCGAGTTATGTCATTTTAGTGCGAACGCTTTTCCTCGTTCGGATACAACCCGGGGATTATTTCTAGGCTGCTCTCCTGTTGGCACTAAAGATTAGTTTCACCTCGCTGAATAATTTCCTGCCACACTGCTATATATACACGCCGCTATGAATTACAGCGGTTCTTTAAAATGCATGAGAGAGAAGGAGAGGCGATTCTTCTGCTACTTCTTCTTCTTCTACAGTTTGCTCTCCAGTGTGGATATCTGCTTCAATTATCATGTCTCTTTCTCGAAAAAAGCTTCAGATATTACTTTACGATACTGCTCGAACGCGAAATTCGTGCTTGTTTTTCCTTTTGTCTGCGGATGAATTATGCGCGAGGTATACATGGATTGCTCGTAATATTCGTACATGCATACCAAAATATTAGAGGAGCATTCCGAGAGGCAAAAAGGAATTATTAATCCCGCGAGATGTGCTGCAGTCGGAACGAAACAGCGTAGTTTCGAGAGCTTTTACCGAGAGAACTGCTGCTGCTGCTGCTGCTGCTATGCTCGACGAGCATGAAATATGTATTCGGCACGGCGAATAATGCAGAAAAACTTATAGGATATGAAGTTTACCTTTGATTTTCTAAAGCGATGGAAGCTGTGTTGAAAGCTTTTTTTCGTCCGCGCGAAGCTATCCGGACGACGACAAATTGAAACGCGCGCGCGTTCTGCTCTGCTGCGGCAGCGAAAACTTCAAAAGGCATATAAAGCGAATTTGAAATTCCCGCCAAAACGCTGCTCACTCTCTCGACATTATAATCTCAACATCTCACTTATATATACGAGTCTCGAAACAAGAAGTAACGCCGGCATATCCGAACAGCAAAGTCCACTTAGAGAGTCTCCCACGAGTCTGGGGAATAAGTAAAGGAGTTGCATATACAGCTATAATACGCAGATTTACTCGGACGACCCTGTTAATACGGCCGAGTGTTTGTGTCGCAAACACACACGACTCCGAGCTAATTATTCGGACACGGGACACGATTACTTCGTCCGAGAGAGGAGAGTCTTCAGGGGTATTTAGATATCCATTAGCCACCAGATGGCGATTTACACATTGGTTATACGTATAATCGATCGTATATACAGCTAAAGTTTAATTTGGAAAACGTTCGCTCTGAAGTTTCTTGTTTTCCAGAAATAGCGAAACAGTATGTATAGAGACGGTTTAATTAAAATTCCTCGCAAGCTCTGCATCGAATGGAATATCGCGAGAAAAGCGCAGAAGCTCAAAGAGAATAAAATGCAATTATTCGGGTGCAAAGTATAGTCTAGCAATGGAATAAAAAGATTACGTATACACGCGCAAGAGCTTTGTGTCGTCTTTCCGGATTGCGCACGTTTTGCGCTCTCTTGGGACTTCTCTAATACTGATGGTCAGCAGCTTCTTCTTTGTTGTCTACGCGAAAGCTTTTGGAGGAACAACTTTATGAAAATACACCATACCGATCAAGAGTCCAAATAAGGAAAAGGAAATAATGAAAAAATATCATCAGTACCAGTAAATCTCGCTCGACTGATCCTTTATCTCAGAAGCCCACCAGCTACATAACCCCACAGCAGCAGCAATAGCAGCAATAGTCGAACTACTAGTACACAATGATTACCCGGCTGAGCGCACAGCCTAAATGACGGGACTCGTTATAATTAATCCGGATCATGCAGAGGCGAGTATAGCCACTGCACATATCATTTCTACGTCGTGAAGCCCCGATACACATACACACACAGAGGCGAATATAAGGGCTCCGATCGGTGCGCTAGTAACGCTTGTGCAATCGCGAATTCCGTTTCCATTGTTCGTTTGCAATCAACGAGGAATTGCCACGCGCGTTGCTCTGATGAATTAATGACATTAAGCGCTCGGAGGCATACGAATTTAACCCCCTTTTCCGCCTCTATATCTCGACGCACAGAGAGGGATGATGCAGCTAATTTTCGACAAGGGCTTCTCTCTCTCCTCTGACTGCGAACGTTTATTAACCCGTCGTTTTGCCATATTATCTGCGCGCTCTGGCTTTGAAATATATCGTTGTATATACGCTGGATTGACGGGATTGTTGTTATGCGTTTTCGCTGAATCGAGCGCACGACCAAGACTTTTTTTTCGTCTTCATTCGTGCATCGGAGCCGATTAAGCACGTGATTAATGAACGAGCATGATTTTCATTTTACGGGTAATTTAACCGCTCGCGGAAAGTTATTATCGACCTGCACTTGACGGGTTTGATGCTTTTTAATTTACTCGCGAAATCGATAAAGACACGATGCGCGGCAGTGTATTATTATAGAACGACTCGCTTATACCTAAAACAGAAAAGAGAGACAAATCTTTAAAAAATAAAATGTATCTTGGATACACCCTGACGAGCAATAACACGCTTTCGCCGGCATCTACTTGGAATCTCGATTCGTATCGGGCGGCGGGAAGCTTGTCGTGGATACCAGGACAGAGTGCGGAATTCTTTCCGAAGGAATGCACAGTCTCTCTCGCGCAAGGTAAATCCAATTTTGGGTAAATAGCCGGGGCAGCCCGCTGACGTATGCGTATGCACGACATTGCATTTTGCGGCGCGCGTATATATTTATACATAGCGGAGAAACCTATCGCTTGGAATTTTCTTATTTCCCTTCGAGAAAACTTCGGCGTCTGCGTGGAGCTATAAATTTTTTAATACATTTTTATGTGCTTTCATTCCCTGCGTGTGTCTTCAAACGTATGATAATATAGAGCTCTCGACGACAAGTATCGCAATATTATAATAGTATTTAGTTATATATACACATACATTCAACAAGTGTGTTTAAACAATTGATAAAACAAATAAAAGGAAACAATACAACGTTCACGTACAACAGAATTAATTACGACACATCTAAGGAATAATAGCGACACGACAAGACACAGCGGTGACACCGAAAGCCAAGAGAGGTTCGTTCGGCAACGATTCAAGACGTTAATTCCCTTGGCATCGGCGGCGGCTATATACCGACGACGCGGCGGCGAGGCTAATTAATGATTGCATGCGTATGCAGCAGCTAATGAAAGGCTTCATTGATGACGCAAGCACCATGTGCATGCATATGAGCTTGGATATTGCGCCTTTTTCACTGCTTCGTCCCACCAGTAGTCTGTGTTCTGATACAGAGTTTGTTGCCGCCGAGTAGTATGCATGTGTATAGGATGTCCAAGAGCGCTGGGTGGGCTTCTAGAGAAGAAATTGGATCGCAGGGGAATTTCGAAAATTCACATACTTCGATAAGAAATAAAACATTTTTTAAGTATATATACGAATGACTCGACTCGTTTCAAGAGGCGAACGAAGCCTACAATTTAATTTTACCATCGCAGACTTTAACGTCCGAAAGTTTTACAACATCCCCATTAAAGCATCAGTGCAACGAGTTTATATTATATGTACAGTATATAGCAGCATTCGAATTTCGACTGCTTCCCTCTTCCTTTTTAAAGCAGCAGTAGCAGCAGCGCCAATTTACGAAGCAGGATCGCCGTTAAACAGTTTTAAGCTCGATAAATGGCCAGAGTGAGAGAGAGAGAAAGGTCGAAAGTGGTCCGCAAAGGGGGGAAGCCAAAGATCGAGCGAGTAGCGCGAAAACTCCCCCGTGCGATGGAGCAGCAGCAGAGGTGTCGAGTAATTCCGTAATTTACGCTGCTGCCGTCGGAGAGAGCTGTGTACTAAATCGAAACTCGGCGCGAGATAGGGACGACGTAACGGCTTCGTTGCGTTTAAAGATTAAAAAATTTTGCACGCTACTAAAATCTGAGAAAAAAACTCTACCATATTATTATAGAAAAAAAAGCGCGGCAACTACGGTACCTATATAGCGCCCTTTTGTTTGCCGGCGGCTGGGCCAGAAACTCTTCTTCTTCTGCTTCGTCTCTCGGCTCTTCCAACTTTTATTCGCGATGACTTATACCGTCGTATCCGTCATATAACCCGAGAAAAGAGAGAGAGAGACATGCCTCTATACTGCGCGCACAGCCTGGCGCCGTCCGAGAAAAAGAGCCTCTCGGCGTAGCAACTTTTCGAAAGTGTATTACCGGCTCGCATAAATCATCGACGTGTGTGTGCTACTGCTGCAGTCCGGCCTCCTCCTCCTCCTGCTCCACACATGAGATTTCTTTTATATGTATGTATGTATGACACTGTGTGCTGCTATTGTCGCCTCCTCTCTGTGTATTTTCGAATCGATCGCTAACTCTGAGACGCTGCTGGCTTATCAATGCGCGCATTTTCCGAAAGATTTATGCGAATTCTCGAGCCTCTCGGAAAAGTATACGCAGTTCTTCGATCCTTCTTTTTATACGGGCCGCCCCCGCCGCCGATGTCGTAGCTCTCTGATGCACTTGACAGAGAGTCTAGTGCGATGCTTTTGTGTCCTGCTGCTCTGCAGAAGAGCTTCAAGTTTTTCATTTTGTAGAAAAGACGTAGAAGCATGTTTAATCTGATTATTCATGACGTGGAGAACGTTCGGTTTTCTTTTTTACTCTTTTACATGTTTACGAGGAAATAAGCTACTTTGCTCGGTATTACGTTTTTTTCCCGCCGTTTTTCACATTACATACGAGAAAATTCGAGAACGACAGCATAAATACACAGCATATACCTAATACAATCGCCATTCGGCAGTCTCTTATCCCGCTTATAAACGTCAGCAGGTTACACACACACACGCCTATATCTCCAAGCGAAATCTCCGCCTGAAGCGATGACTAAACCTATACATATATATATATCCCTCGTCGACTATATACGCGCTGCCGCTTGTAAGGAGTTTAGTGGAGCAAAACTCGCATCGATGGAAAAGTGGAGGCGCGCGCGCGACGAGCATATATGCGATAAAGGAGAAGAGAATATATATGTATATATACACATAGAGGAGAAGCTGCTGTGCGAGATTAGGAGCTGCTGCGCACGTGTTGTGTTGCTGTTGTCGGCCGCATCTGCAAGCGACGAGGAAAAATTCTCCGACGCGCGCGTGTCACACCGTCAGAGTATGCAGTGTAAGCGCAGCAGCAGCAGCAGCTGTGTGTATATGCCGCGAGCGTTATATGCATAGAAAAGCACGACCGGTTACCGTTTTCCAGGATATGGCCTTTTCCTCCTTCGGGAAAGGCGGTTATGAAGCTTTGTGCTTTTACGGCCACTTGAATTATGTATCTCGCGCGCGAGAGCCTTGTCTTTTGTGTTTAGGGAGATAGGAATATTGTGTGTCCGATCGTATGTTTCTACTATGGGCTATTTCGTATTATAGGTAGGGATGAGCGCGTTTTGTTACACAGGAGAAATCTTTTATTCGAAAAATTTTGCGCGAGACGAAAGTTTGAATCGAGTACGTATATACTTAATACAGTTTTTTAAAGTATTGCCGCCGCGAGTGAAGAGAGCAAAGTTGGGATAAGTGCGAAGAACGTATGTATAACCTGATGTGCGAGCGACGATACGACTTTGCGGGCGTATATATACTTTATGGGATATGAATAATAAAACTCCGGATAATAGACGGAATATTGAAGAGGACTTTTAAGTTTGAAATTGAGACATTCCGCGCGAGCGTCTGGATATAATATTGAATATTGACCGCGCATCTATACGTATCGCTGCGGTCTCGAGACTTTCGAGAGAGATGGATAATGTCGTCGCAAGATTTAACGGTATATATACTCTTTCTATATATTACTCGCTTGAATTAGTGAGAGACCGGCAGGTGCTGCAGTTTTTCAACCGCAAAAATTACACTGCACACTTTTCCTTACGAAAATATAGGCCACCAACTGCAGAGCGTTAGGTATATATATTTTTAACGCGACGAAAGAAAAGACGCCGTGAATATTGTAATATGCGCGCGCGGGTGACATAACCGATTTAGATATGCCACACACAGCAGCAGTGTATTTTCGAAGAAGCCGCAGCTGGTATATTTTTCATACGCGCTGACATTATTGGCCTATTTATATTACTTATCATTCGTCGCATTGTATCCTGAAAATTCAATTGAGAATTCAGCGGGTCGCGAGCATTTACATGTCATTTTCTGCTACACTGCGAGCATAAATTGCGACTCTCTCCTATATAGATACGATAACGGAAATCGTCGTTCGATTTTCCCGCATAGCGGTAAATAGAGCGCGAAAAAATTCACATCATAGAACGCGTCGTTCCTCGTCATCAGCGATATAGCGTCTGTATAATAATTTTCGCCGTAATATAACGCGATGCATCTCTATCTGCATAATAAACTTTCACGGCGCATAAGTCGCGTCAGAATTTACACGCTGCTATATGTATGTATATATATACGATGATATTACGCGCGAGAGACGACGGTGCATTATGAAGCGGCACGCGCAGATTTCGCCGACATAAAATATTTCGGCAACGTCTTTATCCGGCTTGTTCTTCTTCGCGGCGGTGTACACAGAGTGTCTAGCTTCATCTCACTTTGTGTGTCAAGCGAGACAAGGAGGAGAACAGGAACAAGCTTGCAAATGTGGCCCAAGGCTAAGAGA
Source organism: Cecidostiba fungosa (assembly GCA_900474305.1). NCBI lineage: Eukaryota > Metazoa > Arthropoda > Insecta > Hymenoptera > Pteromalidae > Cecidostiba > Cecidostiba fungosa. The sequence continues at coordinate 20,765 of UCOJ01000573.1, forward strand.
TTACGTTCGCAGGAGACAGAGAGAGAGAGAGAGAGGGAGAGAGAGTAACGTGATATGCTGTGCTCCATTGGCTCTTCTTTCTCTCTGTCTCCCTCCCCGGCTGCAGTAGTAGGATTATCCTACTACAGGGCGTTTAAGAAGAGGAGAGTCCGGGGGAGATATAAACACGCGAGAGATATGATGACGAAGTTGCGAGCTTTGTGAATAATTCCTACTCAAGGGCGAGCTGCTGTCGGTTTCTTGCGAAAACGCTCCCGATTTAATGCTATATTCTCTTATTTCTCTCGCCATTCCCTGGTAGAAAAACGCCCATTTGAAATGGTCGTAAAGGCAAAAGTGGCTGAGTAAAATGTGAAAAAACTAGACATTTTAAATTTCCCAAAAGTGGCGATATCTTGTGTACTTTTTATGGGTGAGAAATATATTTCATGAAAGTATCAATAAATCAATTAGTTTTTCGGATGCAAGATACAAAATTATTAGTACTTAGGCGTAAACTGAATAATTTCAATAATTTAAACATATGGCCAAGCTCTTAGGTCTTGTGTGGATCAGTCGGCTAAGGCGTATGACCGTACTTATTTGGCCTCGTGCAGGGCGTAGGCTCAAGTCCCCGGTCAGACATAATTTTTTCTGATGCAAAAAATTATTCTATACTTTCATTTAAACAAATAACCCGAATCCAAGCCTGATGCTAGCCACGATTTTCCAATTCAAATCTCAAGCCGCGATAAGCCACGTATAAATCAGTTGTGTTACTCGACCAACTTGTATAATGGGCAGTTTTTACTTAAAAACGAGGTAAGGAGATTGAATCTAAGAACTGCCCATTAAGTGTGTTACCGATTCTACCAGGGAAGAGCAAGAATTTAAAATATTAAAATTACCAAGATGAAGCGAATGAAATCGATATGAATGCTTCAAATAATAAATGATCTTTAATATTGTATAATTATCATAATGTATGCAAAGCCAATCAGGTACGCTATTAACCAAATCATTCTTATGCAGAAGTTGCTGAATCATTCACATAGGAGTCGTTCCAACTACTACTACTACTAAATATTACAAATATCAACTTCGCTATCGACACAAACAATCTACACACGAAACGAGGTCATCGCTTACGTTAAAAGAGAAATAAATAATTCTCTCGAATAATTAACGAACCTGAGTCTGATCGCCAGATTAAGCTCGCGCTCGCGGTTCATCTCGTCGGATATTCTGATCAGTTGGGCCTGTTCGCGCATCAAAGCCCGTTGCATCTCTTCAGCCCGTATCGCAGCTTCGCGTTGCTTCTCAGCAATCTGTCGTTGCAACGCTGCCATTCGAGCGTTTAGTAAATCACGGCTCTCGTCGTCCTGGATCATATTAGACGTCAGCAGGCAGATGCGATCGTGGAGCTCGGCTAGTTCCGTCAGCGTTAGAGACTGGAAGGAGATATTTTTTTATATGCAAGCTGTCGAGATCCGTCGTTATGAGACTCACTAGCAGCCAGGCGTCAGCGTCGAAGGCACTTGAAGAAGACTCTCCTGGTGGTTCGATGTTTGCTTCATCACTGTCCGTCGTTTTATCCTGTGGAGACTGAATTGCAAGCTTTAGAAATGAAGAAAAAAAAATGCTGCATTGTTGTCTGTCTGTACAAACTACCGGAAGTTGGCCGACTGGCTCTTGCTGCTTATCGGCGAGGCTCTCATCTTCGATGGTTCTTAGCTCGCCGACTGCAGGGCTGTAAGATACTTTTTCAAGACTTTGAATCTCGAGTTCAGCCTTGAGGATCGCCTCCGACAATTTCTGCGAACTTTCGAAGAGGTCGTCGACTCGCGGAGAATCTCGCCAGTCGCTCTTGTCCTTCCGAGGTAACTCCGCTGTGGACATTTTCGGTTTCGCCGTTGTCTTTCCCTCCACATAACTTATGAAGCCTCGAACTCTGTTCACGCCTGATGCAGGTAGAATCGCAAAGCAGTAATCAATAATTACTCTATAATTCCCACTAGTACATCATGTATTATGTATTGCTGTTTGAATATTTCACCGAGAAACTTTCAACTAAGTAATAATTGGCTTAAATACCATCAATTTGCGACTGCATCTCGTTCTTGAGTGCCTCGCTCGCCTTGGCAAAGCTATCAGCAGTGCTCTTGTCCCTCTGAACGGGCCTCGCTTTCGATTTCCTTTGCTCGTCCTTAGGTTTCGTCTCCTCCTTCGGCTTCGATGCGTCCTTCCTCAGTTTCGCGTCCTCCTTCGGCTTGGACGCGTCATCGCTCAGTTTCGTCTCCTCCTTCGGCTTGGTTGCCTCGTCCCTCAATTTCGACGGCTCATTGATCGGCTGCCGGACTGTTGAAGAGGCGCTGCTGGCACTTTGTAGCTTTGAAAGCTCATTGCGCAAGTGAACCGACTGCTTGCGCGCTTTGCCCGCGTCGGATTTCAGTCTTTCGGCATCCGACTTAAGCTGTTCGTTCTCGGTTGCCACTGCTGTGAGATCGTTCCGAAGGTTGTTCAGCTCCGCCGAGAGGAAGGTCTGACTGACTTCGAGCTCGATGATTCTGGATTTTAACCTGTGTTTTAAATTGTCAATCGTGTAAATTCTTAAAAATACAAAATCCAATCAATCAAATTTCTTATCTCGTTCCATCTATTGCTAAAGCCAAATTAAAAAATTCATCCTTTATTCAATACCGTAGAATTGAAGATGGCTAATATGAATCATTGATACGATATGTATCATTCAAGAACTTAATAATGCAATATTCGAATTAAATATCCGATCCGAAATCAGGTCGCTTTCCACTGCAGCGTTTTATCGAATCAACAATAAAAACCTCTCGATTTCGGTGTTAGCCACTTCCAACTGATTTTGGCTTTCCTTCCTGGCGATCATCTCGGCGTCCAGGTCCTTGCGCAGCTTGTCAAGCTGCCATTTAAGATCACCTAGTTCCCGCTCCAGTCTGTCTTTGTGCGCAGCAGCGTTCGCCAGAGCGTCCTGCAGCTCGACGAGTCGGTTTTCGCTGTGTTCGAGCTGATCGCTCAGTCTCGCGCGATCGGCATTCAACCGATCGCGCTCCGCCATCAGATTACTCTTTTCCGTGTTGACGGAGTCCACCTCGGCTCGAAGCTTGTCGGCGAGAGTTTCCGAGGCGTCGAGCGCCGACTTCAATTCGTCTTTCTCTTTTCTGTGCGTCAAGTCGAGAGAGAAAATGGTTAAGGCGGTTATAATTGTGGTGAAATCGGTATCGGCAAACGTCACCACCTCAGATCGGCTACGTCGGACTTGGTCTTCTCGAGCTCTTTTCTCGACTCGTCCAGCTGGCTCTTGCTCGACTCGTCGTCACCCTTAGCTTGACGCAGCTCTCCGCTCGCTTTCTCCAGAGCTTCCTTCGCTTCGTTCGCCCGGTTCGACAATTGCTCGATCTCTTTCTGCGCCGCCTCATTGTCCCTCCTCGATTCGGCCAATTTTTCCTCCAGCTCTCTCAAGCTCTTCTGCAACGCATCCCTTTCTGCCTGCAGCTTTCTCGAGTCGTTCTCCAAATTTTTCAGCGCCGTCGAAAGCTCCTCCTTCTCTTGGCCGAGCTTCGCTGTCTCGATTCTCTGCTTCTCTATTGCGTCCTTCAACTCCGTGTTCTCCTGCCTCGATGTCACTGCCTGTGACTCCGAACTTTTTCGCAGCTCGTCTAGACTAGCGGTCAATCGGTCAATGTCGGCGTCCGCTCGGTTTAATTTATTCAATAGCTCGGCGTTTTTTTCGGACAGTGAGCGACGCTCCTGGTCCGCCTGGCGCAACTCGTCCGCCGTGGCTTTCAAACTTTCATTAGCCGATCTCGAATTGGCCAGTTCACTGCGGAGATCGTTGATGTCGGACTGATGACGCTGCTGTTAAATCAAGGGAAAAACGTATGAATCCTTTGAGCCAAATATAAAAACGACAGCGATAAGGATTGTTGTTTAATGATAAAGTTGTTATCGTTGGGTATCTTGAAATTGATTGCATTATATTGTAGAGAACAGAAGAAATAGAACGTACAATATTAGCCGGGCATAATCCTAAATATAGAGAGCACTAAAAATTAACTTATCAGGACGTCGCCGGACGTCCAAGTGCCAAGGGAGAACGGAATTATTATTAATTACGCAGGTTTACTATCCATCTCAAATATACTCTACCTATATGATTACAAGAATATGACACACTCGATAATAAAAAAAGCAACATCAGCCAACGTACACACATAATTACTGTATTATTGAATAATGGGGATGAAAGAGAGAAGTTATCACTCGAAGAACTACAAACGCAACTTACAATCGCAGCCTCGAGTTCCAGTCGCCTCGTCTCAAGCTCGTTCTCCAATTGGCTAACTTTCTCCCGCAGAGCTTTACTTTCCTCGAGAAGCTGGTCGTACCTATCCTGAACATCTCGCGACTCAGAAGCAACTTTCTCCAGTTCATTCTTGAGCGTCGCTCTCTGCCGATCTCGTTCCTCGAGCAACTGAATTATCTGATCGTTTCGCGCCGACAGCTCGCGTCTGAGCCCGGACAACTCGGCCAACATCTCATCTCGCTGCGTCTCCAATTCCCGCAGTTCTGGCCGAAGTTTCTCAAGCTCGGACTCGAGATCGGTAAGACCCTGCGTGGCTACCATCGACTGGCGCAGATCGCGCAGTAACTGGGATACCTGTCGATGCAGGAGAATAACCGATAATAAAAAGAAGGACCAGTAAACATCGAACGTGCTTTTTTTAAACGTCGGATTACCTATACAGACTTTTATTTATATTTCATAGCAGCAGAGAGCCACGCGGTTGAAAAGCCAAAAACCAAACGTTATAATACCTTTTGGTCTTTCTGGGCAAGCTCGGCTTTCATCGCGTCGATTTCCGCGGCGAGGGCGCGCTGACTGACGAGCGTCTGGTCGATGTCGTGCTCGAGCTGTTGCGAGCTGCGCCTCTCGGCGTACAATTTCTTCTGCAGATCGTTAATCGTCTCGTCTTTCTCAGCGAGTTGAAGTCGCATCTGGGTCACCGTCGACTCGCAGCTACGCACGCGTTTCGCAAGCTCGGTTATCTCGGCGGCGCTTACCTCGAGATCGTCCTCCTTGACGAACTTCTCTTCATCCGTGTCGGCTTTTATCTCCTTCCTTTAGGAATCAAAATTATTCCGCTAGTTGAAGACGCGAAGCTCCTCTCGATCTCTCGTTGAGAGGAAAAAGAGTAGTAGTCCGAATCAATGAGACTCACTTGAGACTCTCGACCTCGGCGAGGAGCCGCTCGTTCTCGCGCTTCAATTCGTCGCAGCTCGTCGTCAACTCGGCCATCGTCTCTATCGATTTCTCGAGCGCAGCTGAGGACAGCCGCATCGCGTGCTCATCACCTGCACCGGCTGATTTTTTTCCCTCGCGAGTCAGCTCACGCAGCTTGCCGCGCAAACGATTCAGCGCTGAGCAGGAACTCTCCTCCCGCGCCTCTTCGAGTTTCAGACGAAGCTCGCATATCGTCTGTCGTAGTCTGGATTGTGTATAAAGAAATGCGGATAAAGACGTATTTATTTTTACTCCGAGCTCGATCGATCATTAAAGCGCAGGATTAGTGATAATATGATTAAGTCGGCGGACGAATAGCTAATTATAATAACAAATATACCATTTTTAGAAAAACTAGTTCACGTCGGCTGCTATACTCGTTAAAATATAACAATCCTACTGGATTGTTGTATTTTAACGAGTGTATATTGTTACATTTTAACGTGAGCGGACCTATATATCTACTCGCCCAAATAACACAGAAAACAGTGATTACTCTCTCTTCTCGACGGCGGCGCGAAGCCTGACGGCCAAGATCTTCTCTCGGACGTGGGCGAGAGCGTCGCAGGGCTGCTCCTCGCAACAGTCGCGCTCGGCTAGAGTCTCGCGCAAATCCCGAACCTCGTCCTCGAGCTCGTCTCTGCGACGCTCGAGACGCTGGTTCTCCGTGCGATAGTGTGCCGCTAGTGGGTCGGTCTTTATGAGCACCTCATGCGCATCGATGCCTGCAGACGAGAGAGCCGGATGTCGAGTTCGGATATTTTAAACCCCTCATCAGTTCAAAAAATGAAAAAAAAACTTTGTGTCGTTATACTTTGATATATAAGTATAATATCAAAGCTGTGTAAAAGCAGTAGAAAATGAATGCCTGTATTGTACAACAGCATTAAGTAAAATAATAAACAGCCCGAGCGCACACGACTAATCCATCAAACATTCAAAACCATACTACGTGCATATTTGTATACCTCGCGCCTGTAGTGCCAGACTCAGAGACCTGGCCTGGCTCTCGAGCTGCAGACGTTCGAGCCGCCACTTCCTCATCTGGCACTTCATCACCTTGAGTTTCCTCAGGGCGAAGCTTGGATCCTGAATGCGTGAGTCGTTGTCCTGCTGCTCCTCCTCCTCGTACGGATCGTAATGACAGCAACAGCAGTAGTTCTGGCCTCGGGGCTGCTCTTGATCACCTGTCGACTGCGACGAAAGCTCGTCCTCGTAGCAGGGACCAGCACACGTGCTTACCTCTTCCTCCTCCTCCTCCTCCTCCCCCTCTTCCTCCTCGACGTCCATGGCTGTATGTGTGTCGAGGCTATACTTGGAAGGTTATGTGCTGGACTCGATGGGAGTAGGTTTACGGCGTCGTCGGTGAAACGATGACACTGGACGGGTGGTCATCGTCAACTGAATTCTCTTCGGGGAATATTCGGAGGCTCGATTGTTGGCCGAGACATTATTTAGTGGATAGTTTCGAAGCGAGAGAAACTTGGAATTTAATCGAGGTTTGTTTGCGAATTCAATTGTCGGTATGTTGGGCGATCGAACGCTGTGAACGTTGCTTCGAGATCCGAGTGATTTTGTATTTGGACTGTTTGCTTAATTGTAAGTATACTACAGGATGTTGCATAATTGGATTTCTTTATAGACATAAATGATGGGTTGTTCACTAATTCCATCCATAATTTTGTTTGCGTCCCCAGACATTGAGTAAATGCCGTTAAACAATGGCTAATCCAACTTTTTGTTGAATTTTCGTCCGCTAATCACTTGAGGAAAAAAAAAATCTAATCTCAGCATCAGCAAACCGTCAAGACCGCATGTCAAAATCAAAAGCATAATAATCCCTCAAAGAACACATCATAAACAAGAGGAAACGAGAGCTAATAATCCCTCTGATGAATAATCTCGCGCATGCACCTAATCAATCCAGGACACAAAACCTCAAACGCATTTCTGAGGCTCCTGCTGCTGCTCTCTTGTACAGGTAAACGGCTTCTTAATACTCGCTCTCCGCGCCAATCTCAATATTGCCCCGTCGACGAAGGTATGTACATGCGTGCGATCTGTTTGCTAACCGTATATGTATATGTGCTGCTGTTTGCGGTGTTGTATATGTATGCGGCAAACGGGCTACAGCCAGTGCGGATTGTCATCAAGATCGAATCTATGGTTGTGATGTGCTCGCCGCCAGCTTATCACGTCACGATCAAAAAAAATTCATACGGCTCCTTAATTCTCCGTATTTAATTTTTGTAATGGACACTGGACTGCAGAAAGAGAGAATGGGTTGTATATAAAAAAAGAAAAGCCTGAATTATGCACCGGCGACCCAGCTCACACAGAGATTGCCATCATAAAAACCCTGTATTATAATCTCGACTGTATATCGCGCCGCCATCAAAGAGAGAGAGCGAACGCTTTCTCTCGTTAAATATTTCAAGCGAGCTTACAACTTGCGTGATCTCTCTATTCTTATCGACTGGGAAAAAAAGAAGTATACGCATTTGTTGTATACACACACATACACACACACACACACAGGGATAAAGGTCGGAAGGTTAAAACGCGCGGTATATAACTGATGATGTATTAATCACGCGCTTGCGCGCGAGGAGCCATTATCGCGCGTTTTAAGCAGCGACCGCTAAAATTCCTGAGCAAGATATTATTTCAGCAAAAAGCCCGGAGAGAGAGAAGGAGAGAGCATAGTTCCTCCGGGCTCATCTATCATTTCGCACGTCGCTGTGATGTAGGTGTACTGCACGACGAGGGCCCGAGAAAGAGGCTCGAGGGTATCGTCGTTCCTCGTGTTTCGTTATATTATGACCGCGACGCCCTCGTGATCCTCGTTAACAGCATATTACAACGGGTTGAAGCATATATATGCTGCTTCTCTATCAATTTTTCAGATCCGCAGCACTAATTGATGGACCCGAAATCATGCTTAGCGCACAAGAGCGCTTTTGTTTTGGTCGCAAGTAGATACAGGACGAGTTTGGTCGGACGCGTGAGCTGTGAATTTTACGAGTCTCGATTTATTTAATTGTATACAGTTATTATATATAGCTCGGAGTCTCTCGCGAATCCGTTACGTGATTTCCGTTTGTTTGTTCGATTCTTTCGTCGAGTCATGTCGTGTGTGACTGTTTACCGTCGCTCACGAGGTCTTAATTATTTATCTTCTATACCACACGTTATACGTTTTTTTTACGATGCCAATTACAGTTGTCGTTTTATCGATAAACAACAAAGGCTTATCTGTATAGTGTCCAACTACAGAAATTAAACGAGCGGAAATTCCAAAGTTTGCCGAGCAAATAATTTTCTTTCGCGTTAAATACGTCGCAAAAGATCTGTAAAAATACACGAGCTCCTCTACTTCTAGTGATTTCAAATTAACGTTGCGAAAAAATTCCCATCCGCAGGTCGAGCGTATATATATCCGAAGCTCGCTAAAATGAGATTCTCCCTTCGTCTCTAACTCGATCATTCATCATGCAAATTCTCGAAAAATAACTTGATCGCGGAATAACAGTAGACCGATCGAGAGAGAATGTAATCGCATGTTAAAAGCTCTTCCATCGTAGAATCGAAGATCCTGCTCTCTCTCTGTCTCTCTACGCTAATGAGCTATTTTCTCTAGCCGAAGTAGCCTGCAAGCACACCTAAACGTCGAGGAGGTGTTATTCTTCCGAGTCAACCGAGGGGAGAAAAAATCCCCCTTCTTCGAGCAAAGCCAAACTTCGTCGAATAAACATCACGATCCCTCGTACGAGATAAGCAAGTTTCCACAAGACTCGTTTAATTTGCTTAGTCGACGGCGGAGAGCTTGCGGCAAAGTTCAGACGCTCGTGCGCGCATAAACACATATTACGCTCTGTGCATTTCATGTAAAATGCTCGGCGACTGTATTTCGAAGGGCTTTGTCTTGCCTGCAGACGAAATCGAAAGGAGAGAGAAAAACAAATACAGTTTCAGCCGAGCAAAGCTTTCGCGCGCTTGGATAATCGAAGATTCGCACTGTTTGCGCAAGAGTTTATATTGCTCGATTGCACTCTGCTGATGCAGGCTTTTGATTCGCGCTAATTATACACGCGCGCGCTCATGTTTTTGCAAAGTAGTTTGGTCGATCTCGATGTTTGCCCGATGCAATAGGATGATGGTTATGTAACAATCGTGTCGAGCTTCAATGCTGATGTAGTATATGTATATATATTTATCTGTGCGAAAATCGCATTTATTACAGCTATCATATTATTTGCACGTAAAATTCAACCTTCAGCATCGTTATGGTTGGACTGTCTATGACGACGTTCAAGCGGTACTTGTTTCGAGGAAATACGTTCGGCAGCATCTTGAAGTCGACCGGATAGAAATGTTCGTTTCCGTATTCTCCCTGTAACATCGTGAATTTATTTTAGTCTACCGGCAAGTAGTTCGATAAATTGAATTAGCAAAGAACAACTGTAGATGCAAGGATATGTATATGAAGAAGAAGAGAACCTCGTCGGGGCCGCATTTGTCTGGGTCACCGCCGATTGCACTGATGAACGGCATCAAAAGAATGGGTGCCGTCCTTACATCGCAAATCGAAATATTCACGCTGATGCCCGTGGGTATTCGAAAATCGTTGAAAGCGTAGGCGTACGCCTTGAACGAGATCTGTATAAAGTTTGCATTTATTTTATTGTCGCTCTTTGTATATACGCACAATTCTTATATTGCCCAGTACAGGTATACTTACGCGAAGATCATCCGGAAACTTCTTAATGACTTTGGCTTTGCAGCGCAAGGTATTGTAAGTTTCGTTGATGTAGTTCACAGATAGGTCGAACGTGTCCTCCTCGATGTATTCGTCATTGACGTAATCGATATTGACATCCTCGAATTTGACGTTTATAGCAGCCTATATTGCGAATTACACGTTTATTAGCTCTACTACTAATATATGTATCTCGCATTAAGATTGAAGGGCAAAACTTACGTGGCCACACTTGAGACTGGTTATTTGAAAAATGACTATAACGCAACCGATGTACAACGAGGCGGACATGCTCTTGACGCATATCATCAAACGATAACTGTGGACAGAATAACACTAGAGCAGTGCCACGAGTTGAATAATAGCTTTTTATATATATACATATATATCCGCCAGGAAAAACATAAATCTCGCGTGGAACAATACATAGTAGGATTAAAGTCGTATAACAAAGCCCGCAATTTTTCCTTTACAATAATATCCCCGGCAATAGCGCACTTTTTTATTCGCTCTATACGCGTTTCCAGCTTTGTGAACATTTTTGCTGCGGAAGATTAAAATACTTTTTTTTTATTTCCATTTTCAAGCTCCCAAAAAGCTCTTCAGTTCAGCGAGAACAAAAGAAGCATTACGCTTATATCCCCAACGATTGTCCCAAATTACTATACTCGGCCCCAAAAAAAGAAGCAAGTGGATTGCAGCATCTAATTCGATAACGTCGCAAACGACATGCTTAGAAGCATTAGGTATAAGTAGTAGGTGTATATATATTGTATATACAGCACACGCGACAACGTCGTTCTCGGATATTCCACTGCGACTCTCGGAATTCCCGGACAATTTTCACGAATATTAGCTCGCGTGCACTTGTATAGTCGAGTGTCTTTAAAAGAAAATTTAAGAAGCCCTGTACGGTAGGCCAATTCGCATGCGAAAATTTTTTATAAACTATAATATAGGTACTACTCGCATATGTGCTTTGCCTTATCAATATATGAGGCAGGAATTTCCATGCTTCTCCATACACGCTCCTATTATTGCGTACATACTTTCTTTTTTACGAAACATATACTCCCGTGCGTGTACATATATTATACAAGGATAAAACATTCCGCCGAGCGCTCGCGGCGTCAATTATATTTATATATACGAATCGCGGAAGGGAATTTAATTGCCCAGGAAGATAGCGGAAAAAAGAGCGCAAAATCATAATTAACAATGGCCATTCCCTCGTTACTATTCGAGATGCAACGCTCGTTTCGTAATTTTCCCGGTCCCTTCTTTTGTACCCCCATCTGCAGCTTCCTCTCTCTCTTTCTCCGCACAATCGCTCTTGTCTCACTGCGCTAATGAGTGCCGCACACACACACACACATACAAGATGCACCGGAAGATGCAGAAGAAGACGACAACGGAAAGGAGAGTAGCGTCTGACCCGAGAGTTAGCCCCGACACTCGTCCACGTAGAGAGGTAAATAGCCCACTAATTAGCTAGGTTTGATATATATATAGCGCGCGCGGACTTTCAACCCGCCTTTGTATGTAGCTATTCTCTATATATACGACTTCGGCTCACACAAACGCATACGTCATGCTTTGTGTGCAGGGGCGCAAAGACGGCGAAAGTGGGTGAGAGCCACCAGAGTCCTATACTCGAGCTTCAGATGCTTCGGAGATTCCAAGGGAGTAGGTACCTATAGGATCGAGAGAAAAGGACCTTCTTGTGAAATTGCATCAAAGTCTATATATATATGCTCGCCTATTGTCTCTCGGATGCACATCACTATATATGTGCCGCTTCGTCTCTTTGCAGAGGCTACTTATACATACCAGCAAGGAGAATTTAGCATGACGACTGACGAGGAAATTTCTCCTCTAATGAGCACTCGATCGGCTGATGCAGACGAGCTAAGGTGATGCGGTTTTGCTACTGCGGCTCCTGACCGCAGCAGCGTCTTATTGCAAGCTCTGAGAGTTTGCTACTACTCTGCTCTCTCTCTCTCTCTGCTGTTTCCTGTGTGAAATTATTAGGGGAGGATGGGCTATTGCCGGTCACCTTATAACCAAGAATACTTATTATTATTATTTATGTTCTAAATAAGCTTTCCTACGCGTTGTAAACGATTAGAATAAAGTTAAAGATATTTACTATTTCAATATATTTCTTATCCATTTTATCCACCTATAATTAAAAAGAATGAAAGATATAAAACAGAATAAAAATGATAGGTTTGATTGGTAAAAAGTTTCTTTTAATCAATTGTGTGAGCCTTAATATGATTATCAACTTATTCTCCTCTCGCTCTAGCAACACGACCTTGAAGTATGACTTTTGAAACGCCAAAAACTATTGACCCACGCGGCGCAAGTGCCTCAATTTCGCATCAGAAGCTGGAAACCGATGGCGCTCCGCGCTGGGCACATCTCCCCTATACATATATATAATGTATATGTATACATAAAATGCAGCGAGCAGTTCGATAAAGCCTTTGACTTAAGTAATCCTCGCAAGCTCTCCACACAATATAGCAGCGCGCGGATATAATATATAATATATGTAGGTTTCCCCCATCTCTCTACTCAGCGAGCGAAAAACGGGACACAATGAGCCGGCGGCAACTGCTCGTGCTTAATGACTCGGGAGATAAAAAGCTCGGAGAGAGAGAGAGAGAGAGAGAAAGAGAGGAAAAGAATCAAGATGGACGAGGAAGTAAGCAGCCGTAAACAAAGGCCGAGAGTAAAGAATTGTGCGCGCGGAGAAGAGGCCGAGCATGTTGTATATATACAGTAGGCTGCGAGAGTCGAGTCTGATGCGAGGATCACGGGCTGGGCATGTCCGGCTGTGTGTGTGTTAAAACTTTCATGCAACGGCTGTGCGGAAACCAGGCCAGAGAGCATAGGATGGAGCAGCAGGTGTGTGTATAAAAGTTGTGTGACAGTTAGGGAGAGATGCGACACCTACTTATTCCCGGTCGTCCTTTTATGCACGATGACAAAATTGATTTAAAATTAAAATATAACTGCGTGTCATTATGCCGTATATTTAGGCGGAAAATATATGTATAGGTATATACGGTCCTCACAACTTTGTTCGCACCCATTGCGCTCAAAGCATAAAATTGTAATTTTTTTTTTAACTCATCGGACAAAAGCTTAATTGCGTGCTTTTAGTGATAAAACCAACACAACAACTATACACAAGCTGAATAATCTACAAACGTCGTCCGCGAGCTCCAAAAATATTCCGAAACGTGACTGTTCAACAAAATATGAAAAATTTCATTGCTCGTTTTTGCTGCAACACTCGAACATATTTCATATGTGAATCCTCGTTACACATTCCGTCCCGAAAGCAAAAACTCAAAAATTATAATAAGCAAAAAAAAACCCCGCGTAATTCCAGCAGAGCAGGTCCGTTTTGCATTCGTGTTTTTTCTTCGCCCCCGCGCGACTAAACGGAAAATAAGCATTCCATCTCCGCGAACCAGCTGCACCTGCGTGGCGTACAGCAGCAGCATCCACGACAGCCATGCACCGAGAAATGAAAACGAAAGGAAAAAAAGCCTCCCTGAAATCTCTTCTCTCGTCTGCACAAGGCGTGACGTTAAGCACGCAAGCTGTGCACACGCTAAAGGGCCAAACGTCCCGACAAGCTTCGTGCGCCACAGTATACAACATACAACACCGAGGTATATATATATCGCATGCACAGCGTTCCGTCACGCCGCGTTCACTATAAAAACTAATAAAAGACCGAGCTGTCCAACGACGACAGTCTGGCGCTCTTTTGTCCGCGACGTCGAATGTATACAGCTGCTTTGCAAGGCGAACCACGTGCGCGTAGTCAAGAGGCTGTATATGTATATATATACAGCAGCGACGACGACTAACCAGACTTTAATTGCGAGGATCGCGAGCAATTAGAGCTGCTCCGCGGCGTCTTTTCCGAAACTCGTACCTACTGCTGCTGCTGCTGCTGGGCCATTTGTCGGATGAGGGGAGAGAAAAGACGATGACGCAGACGACGTCGGGACACGCCCACCTTGGACGACGCTATTTTCTTCGAAAGCCGAGCTTTTTTTCAGCCCGCCGACGCTATTGTATGAATTTTCCGGAGGTGCGCAATTGTAAGACCGGCTGCTGCTGCTACTGTACGAATGAGACGGCTGCAGACTGAATTGAGAAATGAAATTTTGGTTAATTAATTTTAAATTCAAAAATGTTTTCGTTCTAGAGGAGTTGTATTTAACTTTTTTAATATAATTTTTGAAGTTGTAACAACTGGAGCATATGGAAATTATACGTCGTCTCTGAAATTATGAATACTTTATTGAATTATCTTGTATTTTAAGTATTTGTCTCGATAAATAAGATAGACGACCCAGACGTTTATACGTCAGGTAATAAGTAACTCAATTATAGCAAGAATTCAAAATTTCCACTAAAATGAATACAACTGATGCGCATTTACGAGCGAATAATTTAACGCTTAACACTTCGTCTGATGTATACATATAAGCACACAAATATTAGATAAACAGCGCGTCAAGCTGTCAGAGGCTGTAATCCACGCGGAAAAAGGCGGATGGAAATTGTTACCCGTACCGCGTACAGCTGAGATGAGAACTTGACGATGGAATTTTTCTAGTATTGTGTTGCATTTTTTCAAGAAAAGAGAGAGGACGTGCCATCTATAAAGTCGCATTTTATAAAAATGAATTTACAATGAGAATTTATTAATTTGTACGCCATTCCAAAACTCCTGTTTGAAGTTATTTAAAAACAAACGCAAAGCTCAAGGACCCGTCGCTCGGCTGACGGTATCAGTATCTTTATCTGGCAGGGCTATATATTATCGAAATATCGGTAGCCAGTTAGGAGAGAAGTATTAGTACAGCGTCAAATACTTACCTGTAAAAAAAACTAACTAAAGCCCGCGCGCGCACACACACAGGGATAATTTGCCAGACAAGTCGTTGAGCCGAGTATAAATTTAATTAAAACTTCATTCCTGACAGGAAAACGGCTAGTGAACGCTTTAGCGTCACCCCTGCTTCTCGGATAGTTTTACGGGTCAGAGTCGTTAATTGACAAACGCTCGAGAACGAAACGAGTTCGTGACTTGTAATCAGACTTTGCTGGGCTACTGACGAACTATATAATAGGTACGAGCCGCTACTATATACTGTTGGGAAGCTACTGCTTTTACGACTCCGTCCTGTATTTTTTTTCCTTTTTTTTACTGTGGATTTCATTTTAAAATTTCGTAATACATTTGATGGCTTTCCGACGTCGGAGTTCGCTGAATTCACATTGGATTGAAATCGATTCTCTCAATTCTAACTGATATAACGAATAAAATCACGTTTTTTTTCGATTGCTGTTTTATAAAGGCTCTGAAATAACAAGTTTTTAGCAATAAGAAAATACAATAGTTTATTATTTGAACATTCGTAAATTATAATTGACTTAAACTAAACATTCTTTGTCCATGTGCATATTTATAAAGTTAATGAAACTTAATTGGATATCGACTTCTTTTTTGCTTTTTCTTTGTTGGCTTTTAATTTTTCTAACCATTCCTTGTGTTTTAATATTGCCTCCGCAGCAACATCTGGTATTTGCTTCTGTAACATTTCTGCAGACATCTCACAGTTACTGTCCAGCCAAATGTCTTTTAATCTGGTAAGCACTTCACCTATTACTTTGGGATTTGCCACATAGGGCTTTACCATACCACCATTTATCGGGAATCGTGAATCCCATTTTTCAAACTGTTCCAACAGATCTAGAGCCCCTTTGTACCTCAACAATTCACATACGAATTCCCGTGCGTCTGACACCTTACCTATGGTTTTTACCACCACCGTTTGATATGGTTTCAAAGGTTTTTCACACGGCTTATCTTCCCGATATTGTATAATAAAAAGAGCCAAGCTTCTGTCGAAATTGGGAAACCTGAGCCTCAGGAATACTTGCAGAAGTTCTTCTTCGGTATGTAACAAAGCAGCTAACAAGGAGATAGGACGCAATTTTACATTATTTTTCTGAGCATCCAGACAGATTTTGTTAAAATGCTCCAAATTAAGATTGTCGGGTAGACCCATGTACTTAGCACATCCGCATTCTAGCAATTTTAAAGTTAATTCTCGGTAAAAGTTTCCTGCCAAAATCTGTCTCCATTCACTCCAAATTCTTTCTCCCGAAATTATTTCTAAACCTTTGACATTTTCTTTAATAGCAGTGATTGTTTCTTCGTCATGGTTATCTGGGACATCGGATATTCTTCCATAAAACCGGAAATACCTGTAAATATTTCATGAATTGTACCATCAGGATGAATACACTTGCAATAATAATAATATATAAATGGTTCAAAATTTACCTAAAGATTCTTAAAAAGTCTTCGCATATCCTCTGTGCAGGTTCTCCTACGAATGCTACTCTTCTCTTCATGAGATCATCGCAACCATAAAAATAATCATATACTTTGCCGTCTAGATCCAAAAACATTGAGTTGATTGTCAGATCTCTTCTGCTGGCATCCAACAGCCAGTCAGTAGTGAATATAACATCCGCATGTCGTCCATCTGTCACAACATCTACTCGAAGAGTAGTGACTTCAAAATTTACTTTGTCGTTTATCCTAGATGTAATTGTGCCATGCTTCTCTCCATTACAATTAATCATTCTGACCTCTTCCTTTGTGAACATTTCCTTCATTTGAACAGGAGTTGCCGTTGTTGCAAAGTCCAGATCTTTAGGATGTTTACCCATCAGTATATCTCGTACTGCTCCGCCAGCTACTCTTAATTCATAATTGTACCTCTTAAACATGTCAGCCAGTGTTTTCAGTTCCGGTGTAAAAATCGACTTAAACTCCGGCGAATCCAGTGTCTTAATAACTGGATTGCTCCGATGTGGTGGTAGCTTTTCGTTGGGCATCTTACGTCTTATCCACTGATTCTCCGATATCAAACGTCTGACAATCTGTAACACATAAAATTTATACATGTATACCTTTTACTAATAATTTCATGGTAAATAAACAAGCCTTAATAAAAAAAAAAAAATAAATAAACAAGCCTCCATGAAACCTAACCTTTAAATCTTTATTACGATAATAAAAGCGTACATACGTTAATATGTTCACGTTTGCAAAGACATTCGAATTTCTTAGGAAAAATATTGAATATCAACATAACTGGTACTTATTTAATTACTTTTGACTTTGTTAATCTGTCGCCCTGCACGCTTTCCTTTTGATACTGACGCTCAATTGTGCAAAGTATACATACATCATATATATATGTCCACGTGAGGCATAGACATAACACAAATGCGTGGTATATACACGAGTGCAAAGGCGTAATTTCAATGTTTATATAGACGCTTAAAAATTACCTTCACAAAACTGTAGCGCAAATTACTTTTGCAAATCTGAACCGTGAATTTTTGTTAATTTTAAAAATCTCGATTACTGCATAAAGTAATTTTGTTGTATCGTTGTATGTACGCGCTCATGCTCAAGCAACAAAATGGCTGGTGTGCGACAGCAACGATTTCTATGTCAGTTTTTGGAACTCGCTATTAGAATGCCTTAGAGTTAGTTTTCACGAAAACGATAATATATATAACTGGACTCGGGCTGGACTAATCAATGATTATCATTAGTCTGCTAGTATTTCTTGCAGAAAAAAAGCTCATTTTTGTTGTAATAACGAAGAAAAGAATTATGAAAGATGCTATAAATGTTTGTGAAAAATTTAAATCGCCGGTTTTTAGTCTCCAGAACAATCTTAACATATAGTTG
Organism: Cecidostiba fungosa; assembly: GCA_900474305.1. Lineage (NCBI taxonomy): Eukaryota > Metazoa > Arthropoda > Insecta > Hymenoptera > Pteromalidae > Cecidostiba > Cecidostiba fungosa. The sequence goes on from UCOJ01000573.1 coordinate 38,633, forward strand.
TATTCCTTTTGGAATTAAAAAAACAAGAAGAAAGGTAAACAAACTATAATTTCTAACTTGCTAATTACCTTAAATTTTATCTGAATAAGAATTGTTAGAGCATTGAGTGGTAAACATTGATAATAGTAACGAACAAATTAAAAGAGTTCTTGACTTAAAAAGTTTGTAAACAAACGTAAACTTGGCTACTGTTAGTAATCGATTCTATATTTTCTTTACAGGTACACAGTATTGTGAATAAAAATTCACAACCACGTAGCTATTAATAGAATTATTAGTATTTTAAGCATCTAGATGGCCCTTTTATTTACAAGTATGTGGGACTCAACAATGTTCCTGAGTACACTAACACCAAAATTTTATGTTGCTCTCACGGGAACATCTTCACTCATATCTGGTTTAATATTGATATTTGAGTGGTGGTACTTTCGAAAGTATGGCACATCATTTATCGAACAGGTATCCTTAAATCATATTTCTCCATGGATTGGTGGTGGAGATAATGGATCTGAAAGTAGTAGCTCAAATGTAACCAATGCAAATTCTTCTAACCAACAAAATGTACCCGAGTGTAAAGTATGGCGGAATCCAATTAACTTGTTCAGAGGAGCAGAATATCAAAGGTTTTACTGGGCCACGAATAAAGAGCCCTTAACTTATTACGATATGAACTTATCGGCTCAAGATCATCAAACGTTTTTTACGTGTGAAGGTGATACAGGAAAAGCTGAGTATGAAATCATGCAAACTGCTTGGAGAGAACGAAATCCTGTAGTGCGCATAAAAGCAGCTCACAGTGCTTTGGAACGTAATCCAGACTGTGCGCCAGCCTATATTTTACTCGCTGAAGAAGAAGCTACTACTATTTTAGAAGCTGAAAAAATTCTCAAACAAGCTCTTAAGGTAGCAGAGAACAATTACAGAAAGTCACAAAATACTCAGCATCAAGGTTCTATCGCAGAAGCTATTCACAGAAGGGATACAAATGTACTCATTTATGTGAAGAGAAGACTTGCCATGTGTGCCAGAAAACTAGGTAAACTGAAAGAAGCTGTCAAAATGTTTAGAGACCTAACAAAAGAAGTACCTCCAATTATGAATGTCCTGAACATTCACGAGAATCTCATAGAGGCACTTTTAGAAATGCAAGCATATGCAGATGTGCAAGCAGTATTAGCCAAATACGATGACATAAGTTTGCCCAAGTCAGCAACAATATGTTACACAGCAGCCCTACTGAAGGCAAGGCTAGTAGCCGACAAATTTTCTCCAGATATAGCTAGCAAAAGGGGTCTCACCACAGCTGAGATGTCCGCAGTCGAAGCCATTCACAGGGCTGTGGAGTTCAATCCACATGTCCCCAAGTACCTGTTAGAGATGAAGCCTCTCATCCTGCCACCTGAGCACGTACTAAAAAGAGGAGACTCTGAAGCGATAGCCTATGCCTTCTTCCACTTGCCACACTGGAAACAAATGGAAGGTGCGCTAAACCTATTACACTGCACATGGGAGGGTACCTTCAGAATGCTACCATATCCACTGGAGAGAGGCCACCTATTCTATCCGTACCCTACCTGCACGGAATGCGCGGATCGTGAACTTCTGCCATCGTTCCACGACGTGAGCGTCTATCCGAAGAAGGAATTACCCTTCTTCATCCTATTCACGGCTGGACTGTGCTCGTTCACGGCCCTGGTAGCACTTCTGACGCACCAATACCCAGACACCATGGGAGTTGTGGCCAGGGCCATGCTCGCCTGGTTCTCATTGCCCTTTCACTACGTCCTCGACAAGCTGGAGGCCGTCCTACCTTCGAATCTCCTGCAGCAGCTCTCTAGAATATAAGATAAGGCAGTTTTTTGTGACATGGGACTCCCGGTGAAAATACTTTTTTGTCAATGCCGATCATTTCTTATAGCATACTTGTTTTAATCTTTAAGACAACAACTGTAGTAATAATATTACTATTTTAAACATGTTTAAACAATATGAAAATGCTATATGTCAGATATTATTGATTTTTCGAGGATTCTGCTTTAAATTTTTTAAAAAGTATGTCAAAATGCTTCTCTTACCATTATTTTACTGCAATTTACAACCTGAATAGTTATTTATAATCTTGTATTCAATGAACTGCATTTTTATGTATTTTACACACAGCACAAAACCAAATATTAATTTGTAATAACTTTTAAAAGACTTGTTACTAAGTAGTCATGTGTGAAATATTTTGCAAAACTATATTATTAGCAACGGCCATGGAGATTTTATTAAAAACACATGGTTTTTAACGCAATCAATTTCAGGTACACCTTAGCTATAACAAAAAGATGTTTTCACCAGGTATCTCTGTGAATCCAAGGATCTAATGTGATATTTGCGATACTTAACAATTTTTCGTTCCTTATCTTCCAACACTCACGCATGCCACATAAATGTATACATGGCAATGTGCCCATCACTTCCCTGTTCCGTCTTACTGAAGATGAATTAAGCTCTGGATTTATTCAGTCGCTTGAAAAAATAGCATTAAAATGTAACGTTGTATGCAGATCTTGTCAAATTTAATACTATAGGTATATACCATATATATTTCGTACTGTGTCAGTTTCTTTTCAGCAAGGCGGAACTATACCCTACGGACTGATAATCTAATGTATTTATAAAATTGTTTGATTACTTAATTATTTAAGTCAATTAAAAGTATTTTACATTACCAAACAGTGTACAAACAAAATTATAATGTGCATATAATTTGAGATAAAGTAATTCTTTACATAAAACTATTCCCCTGTCATATAATTTATGTATTGGTGAAACAATGTTAATTTTATATAAATGATAAACACTTTCTAAATTCTGTAAAGTGCTTATCATATTCCATCATTCAAGCAACCAAAAAGTTGTACTTCTATTGTTGGTTTCTTTTTTTTATAAATATTTTTATACATGTGTAGAATTGATCATAAATTTTCAAACAGAAACAGATTATAAACAATGTAGGATCGAGGAAACATGTGAAAATAATAAATGAAATACAATTTATTTGTGATTTATATTTATTCGTATTTAATGTCATTAATAGCTTGTAATGAGGCAAAAGAACGAGGCAGACCAGAACATAACTAAGAGACAAAATTCGCGCTACGAGAAGACTTCTCAATCCACAAAAAATAGGAACATGTCTCTCTTTTTTTCTTTTTTATTTCTTTTTGTTTAAAGCCCTGTACATACTTGTCGTTATAACAACACTGCTGGCCTGTCCGTTGATTGATGAGACAACAAAGATAGAAGAAAAAGGAGATAAGACACTTTGAAGTCACGAAGGCTTTACAAAACCTCTCAACAAGGTAAGCTTGGACTTGTCCTCCCGTGGCTTTTAATTAAGCTTTGCACATTCATCTGCAATTACATGCTAAACAATGAGTTTCAATTATGTATGTACAATAGGTTCTTTTCTGTAATAGCATAATTTAATCGCTCGAACATACACGAGAATGCGGGATTGCATTCTTACATTTTCACTTTTTTCCTTAAATATCCGTCTTTTCTTGAACTAAGATGCATATCTTGGCGTTTCTTATGATTTTACGACTATGAAATTATGTATTAAGAACATATAAAAACTTACGATTGCAAATTTAAAAAGTTCATTGCAGTTAATGGCTGTTACCTCTGCTGGAATTACTTTTGCCGTAAATAGCAGCATTAACGCCTTTGTATTTATACATATATAAAGTAGGAAATATTTTGAGTATTCGCCTCCCATTGTTTTTTTTTTTTTTCACTACCCTCAGTTCAGGGTCGCAATTGTTAATCATCCGCCCTCATACGCTCATCGAGTCATTTTTCACGGAATTATAACTACATACTGATCTTTTTTTTAATTTACGAATATTTACAAATTGCAGATTGTCCTCTTTACAATGACGACCAATTCAATACACTGCACTGTATTTTACTTTATTTTCTTAACTCTCATCGGTCTTATTTATTTTGTTATCTATTTATAAGGCACCTTCAACAAATTACTCTGACAACAGCAGTTTGTAACTACAATGCTACAGATTTACATACTTTTACTGAATCTGTAACATACCGTGTAACGTGTCAGTCGAAATTCATACATACCGAAGTCTATGTAACAAAACGGACACTTTCACAAACTACCGTCAATAGTATTTTTTTTTCTATCAATATTTTTACCGCCGAGAACTCGCTATCATCTTCGTAGAATCTTCGCAATATTCGTGTTTCATTTACCGATGACGATTACTATACTTTTATTTTTCGATCAGAAGTGTAAATTTTCTATATACGTATTCACGATTTATTTATTTATTTTTTTTTAAGAAGCTAAGATCGCGGCACATGAAATACTAAATATTTTCAGTCTTCGCCCATTGTTGAATACTCGTCGATATAGCTTTTTTGCTTCTGGAATGCTATGAAGTGTATTTCTTTTGAGATTACGAAGAAGCGTCTATAAAATTTGGATTAACTATGTTACGGCCAGGTGCCCAAGCACGCCGATGTTTTGATTTTCGTTTATGAATCCTTTTTCTTTCACGTAAATGGATCTTTTCTTCGAACGCTCGGCAAAGTATTCATTAACAAGCGTTGCCAAAACATCGGTAGCCTATCATCGCTGTCGTCTATTTGAACTCTAACACGAAAGAACCACCTTTACTTTCGCGATCTTTTTCGAAACCGAGATATTGCGTATCTCCTTAGAGTTATTGATGAACTCGCACTTTCGCAAATTTATATTTTATAGATCTGCTTCTACAGAAACGTCGACGGATGTCAAAATTGAAAGGATAAATTTTATATAGATATTTGCGTTTAAAGCGTGCCATTCGCAAAGTACTGGTATCGATCGTAAAGTTTCGTGGACCATGAATGTAGACTTCCTTCTACCAGGTCATCAACATGTTTGCGCAATTGATCTTCGGTCAAGGTAAGATGAAACCTGTTTTTCAATCCTTGAACTGTCGATGCACCACCGTTGCGGAAACACGGCAACTGACAACCTGTGACAAATCAATGGTTATATTAGACTTATTACAACGTGAATCCTTTAATTTTGAATAAAAACAAAAACCCACCTGATATCATGATCTCCACGAGATTCACTATTTTTTCCATGTGTTTCCTCGCGGCGATCAAGCCTTGCAGAATTAGCGACTTGAAATCCTCGAACATCTTCGATTGTTTACCACCCATTACCTCAACGAATTCCGGCGTCAATTTGAATGGGCTAGTTTCGAAGCCGAGATTTCGAGGCGAAGTTGACAAAATAAAGCCAAAATCAATATGTATGAGATGACCGTCGCTGTGGAGTAAGATATTGCCATTATGGCGATCTTTGACTTGAATCAGATAACTAACAAGACAATAAGCAGCACAGCTTTGGACGAAATTCTTTTGTGCGACAAGGAAAGCCTGCGAATCCGTGGGGCCGAATTCTCGTTCAAAGTACTGCAATAGAGTTAACTGACAATGCTTTTTAACTTGATGCAGGGATACTGTATTTAAGATAGGTTCGATAAGTCCACTGTCATTCGAAAGACAAAGAATTCTAAAAAAAAGAATTTTATTTAGTTTTTAGAGTACTTTTTTTATTATTTCTTTGTAGTGTGCTTTTTGATTAAGATGTTACTCACTTATACGGTCGCAACCAGAGAGGCAACATTTCTTCTTGCCAAACTTTCTGGAGCATCATTAACAATTGCGAAGCGAGAAGTTCTTGTCGCAGATCATCACCGCACTTAACGATAACTGCGAGCAATTTCCACGAAGCCAAGTGACCGTAAGGACTCGATGTCCTGATGCGCTTTTGTTTCTGCTCCCAGGGCTCTTTCAGGACAGCGGCAGATGGATCTTCGGGATCGTGATTAAAGGTGGCCTTTGGTGCTGATGCCATCTCGTTTAGACGTCTTTTAATGTCACCAGGAACGAAGACGGGCTCACGACTGTCGGACGAGTCTTGACTCACTTGTGATATCGTGTCTCTGTCCTTAGCTTTCCGAAGTTGCAGATACTATATAAAAAAAATTAATTTTTTAGTTTCATTTCATTTTAATGCCAGAAGCTACTTTTAATTTCATTCGAGAATATAATAATAATTAAATGATTAATATTTTCGTAAGTTTATATTCACCTGTTGCGTGATCTCGTCATCTTCTTGACTCCAACAATCATTGGGATCGTCATCGATGAAGTTAAACGATACTTCTGGATTTCTCAAATAGCCCGCTCTGACCGGGGTTTGTTTCGCAGCTGGCAACGATTGTTGAATATTTTCACTTGGCACATTAGTTTGTCCGGATTGTTCAACGCCCGTCAAATTTTCTTCGGATTTCGTATGTCTTAATGAACTTCCCATTATTTTAGTTGGCACTGGTGATGTGTACAAATCATCGACTTCGAGAACTTCTACGTATATAATGTATGGAGCCTGGAAAGCGCGTTAATAATTAGGAATACATCCCACGAGCTCTTGTGCAAAACAAAATTAATTGAAATAGTTTAATATGTGCAAAATCAATGTTCGCTTACTTTATCTTTACTGTTAAGGACTGCTGCATACTGAGGTGGAACTCTAACGATGTGATGCGGCACGGTCGAGTGCAATGGAAGCCACACTCTGGCCGGGAGATTCAAGTTCAGAGTATTGAGCTCGGCAACCAATTGAACCGTTTTGCCTTCTTTCGTAGGAATTGTTCCGAGTAACTTTCCAATTGTTATGAGTGCCCGAATGAACTCCAGCTCCGGTGCGAGCCGAGGTGCCTGATAAAAAAAAACAAGAATGTTTATTGAAAATCCTATAACAGTTAGACATATAAAGGTAAACAAATTTAGTGATACTTACATTACAGACACAGTCAGTCTTTTGGCCCCGTAAATCGTTCACCACTCCTTGGCAGGAATCAAAGCAGGTACATCCATTGTCAAACGCTCGACCAGAACTAAGGTCTCCGAGGCTAGCTTTATTTATTAAACCGGAATGGCTACGACGCAGACTTTGAAAGAGTCCAGTGGCATCAGATTGAGATCTTTGGTGGGTTTTTTTGTTAGGAGATGCTACAGATTGAGCAATAGGTAAAGGAGGTGCGATCGGGACTTGTAATCCAGATGTGCGCTGCTTTCCCTTTGGTCTAAAACAAATAAAATGATGGTTAATATATGCGTTTCGCTGTGTTTAGTATTCGAGTGATCATTGCAGGTGCTACGATTCTTACCTGAGTTCATCTGAAAGTATCAAATTTTTCAGCTTGGTCCCGTGGGATTTCTTTTTTGATGGCAAGTGAGTATCTGAACTGTACGCGTCTAGCAACCAAGCACATTTTAACGAAAAATCTACCGAATGCCTACACCTAAAACACGAGAACATATGACATTAGAAAACTTATTAAAGCATGAGCGTTAATTTTTTTAGATTTCAATCACGTTGACGTACCTATGAACGAGATATGGATAAAGAACTTCCGTAACGTCATGTAATTGTATATACATTAAAACCAGCTGTGGTAAATAGAAATCCACATCACTATCGAGAAAACTAAACAATTTATTGCCTGTAATCATAAATTGTATATGTATAATTAGTCTTCATTGTTTAATACTAAACACTACATAGCACTAAAGTACACAACTCACCAAGATAGCTCTGTACCCCAGGCTCCTTGGAATTAAATAAATAAGATATAGCCATGGACATATCGAAGACTTGACTTTCGAATAACCTAAGTAAGCATCCCTCGGTGGGTTTTGGCTGTGCAGTCTCTTGCCTCTGAATGGTTGGCTGCCTTTTCACGGTTTCCGTCTCCGGCTGACCGGTACCGCAACAAAGCGTCATCGCGGCACCCGCCAAATCCCGAGGCGGCACCGCGATCTCTAGGTTGCCTTGAAAATCCACTGCATCGGACTGTGTGTCACATAGTTCTTTGGCCGAATAGTCACAGACATTTCGCAATTCTTTGGAGACGCACTGCTCACTGTGTTTGCTTTGCTCGGGATCATTCGATACTACACTGTCCCGCTGATCGTCGTCGACGGCAGAGTCGCCAAGCCCCAATTGGACAGGTGATATCGACAGGTTGCACATATCTCCGTCAACGACGTCGACGTCCATGTCTCGCTCTTGCGATAACGAAGAGTCCAGGCTTTCTCTGCTGTGTAGGTGATCTACGCTTGATTCCCTATAGAAATTAAATTACAGTAAAATTAACTTTATTGTTAAAAATTATAATCAAAGAGTTTGATTAAAAAATGATATCAAAATGATTATTCAGATCAAGATTAAGTACCTTGTTGTGATATTCGCATTGTCACTGGAGCCACTATCAGAACCACACAGTATTCCAGAATCATCAGAACCTAGACTAGCAAGATCATCTCGTTCTCTACTTCGGCTCTTGTTAGTTGGTACAGACTTGGTTGTTGGTGTTGGATTTGTCTCACATTCTGGACTTGGAGTAACATCAACTTCAGGAATTCGTTGCAAAGCAGAATCCAAGCTTCGATTTCTATGGTGTAACGTAAGAGTAGTCACAGTTGCTTGAGGAACTGGTGGTAATAAAATTCCCATCGACCTAGATGAATGCAAAATATAGAGTTAAAAACAAAAATGCAAGGTCATTTGTCTGCAAACATTACTGCAGTTATCTACCGTATCTAGATTTGATAAGACACTTGTCTGAAATTTTCCATGCAAACAGTCACAGTGTCTTATCTCAAAAAAATAACCCAGATAGTAATTTTTTTAAATTGGAGCATTTAATTAAGAGAAGTATATACCTGAAGTCAAGACTGTGATTTCGTTGATGTGTTGTTAATCTGTTGCGTACATTGACCGTTGAATTTGGTCTGCCATGAACAAGTGGAACATTACACCCACTTAATTTTTGTTTCTTCAAGAGTTTGATATTCTCTTGACAAGTGGGTCCATTATTGGACAGTGACATACTAATTATGTCGCTCATGGTAAAGCCAAATGAGCGCTTACTTCACCAACAGTCATCTGAGAAACATATTGAGTTATCTGAAACAATAAATAATTATACATATTTAGAGGTGAATACTTATTTTTTCAAGTAAACTAATGTAATAGAAGACTTTAAAAGTGGATTCGAAGCTAGCAGCTCAGTCTTGTGACAAAACCTGCATACATAATGAATTAGCAAAAAACTGTTCAAACAAGTTTAATTTGAATTTTACCTTAGCATATATATACACGAATGCAAGTTTTCAAAGATAAGCTTTTACAAGGAAAAAATTCCACTAACTGTATTTAAAACTTAAAACTATTGAACCATGAATCTCACAAAATTGTGCTTTGCAAAATAGTATCAACATGTAAAAAGTAAAAATTGCAATTTGAAAGTTTACATTCAACTTTTACACGTAAAAGGCAATCAAACCACAAATATTTCTCAGATATACTAATGAGAACGTTTGTTCATTTTTTAAGAACCTTTTTAAACGTACAATGGTACTTTCTCTATATCCAAAACTTGACTGTGTTGATAAGTGAAAGCAGTGTCATCTTTCTCTTTTTTCAATGAGAACTATATGCAATTAAGCAGTAATTACGAAACTACTTTTTCAAAAAATAAAATAATTTTTGCCTAATTAAAAGTTTAACGTAAGCAGTTATTCAATTTGACGACACAATTAAAATTTACATAAATCCATACACCAAGCAAATGTCATGTAAAATCCTTTTGTTAACGTTTACTTTGAAAAATAAACGACACAAAAAATATGTGACGCTCGTAAAAAAAATTATGCAACACATTATCGCGCCATTTATGATAATTACTTTCGCACAATTCGACAATTTACTATAGTTACCTAATATAATACGTTTAGAATACAGACGAAAATAAATCCAGGCAATAACAAAACACGTAACAAAGTAAACTGCATTAGATATTACGTATCAAAACACGCACCTCAATCCAAAATAATAGTCAACTCTAAAAATAACGATCCAAATAGCTTATAAAACGAAGATTCAAAAATAGAAAGCAGTATATTCTAAAAGCGAAACACGACGGCGTGTAAGTACTTCTGAAAAACCGCGCAGTGCATGTGTCGAGTTAGCTTCCGAGAGCAGAACTTTCTCTGTTTTGATCAACGAAAACAAATGAGAAGAGTCAGAAGGCTTACATTGCGTTAAAAGAAAAAAAAACCGATTCTTTATCGCAAACCCGACGAAAAATCTCTAAATCAAAGCGACTGCAGCGAATAAACAATATTCCATCAAACCGAGTCTCTCTCCCTCTCTGTACTTCTCTCTCTCTCTCTCTCTTTCGAGAGTATACAGTCCGCCGGTAAACCACGTCCATTCTATCCGCGGCGACACAGTTCATTGCTCCGGAATGAAGCGCTCCAATTTGCAAAGTTCTCTCGTCAAGCTTTTTGTGTTTACGAGAGGAAGTTTATAAGGTGATTTCTTCAAAGCAAATAGCGCAATTATCATGCCTCAGCCTGTCTCCTGTGCCTCTATATAGAGCGTTAATTACGAAAAAAGCATCAGCCGCGAGAGAGTCGACAACAATGAAAAGCAATTCGGAGCAAAGAAAGTACTTCCGAGAACTGTGGAGTGTCCCGTACCAGATAACTATGTAAGCAGTCGGCTTTGAGCGAAAATTCTGAGCGATGACTCTCTCGCTTCTATTCGGAGGAGAAGAACGCGGTCTGTCGGATAATGTAATCCGAACCCTTTGACCCCCATAGAGCATTCCAAACGATAGTCGCGCGCGACGACGAGAGAGTGTCTCTCGTGGAATTCCGATTTCCAGGCAGAGGCTGCAGATTCTCGAAAATGTTGGAAAGCACATACGAGTTAGGTAAAATTGATAAAAAAATAATGACGCGGACATCGGAGTTTCCCACAAATACTTTCCGTTTGATGAGTGTTTGGGAATTCAATTACTTAGTCGAAGTCGACTGTGATGGGAGAGTCGTAAATATTCGAACGCGAGGTGCATATCGAGGTTGTTTTTTTATTTTTGTGGGATCGATCTTTCATGCGATGGGTTTAAAGCGCTGATTTCGCTGGAGCTTCTGACACGTCGACATGATGGATTGCTCGACTTTGATATTTATAGTCACAATAATTCTTCCGAGACCTCTGATAATCCCTCGTATTTTAGGAAAATTGTTGAGCATTGCTCATGAATGATGAGTCATGCCGTACGTATGACAGCGATTGTTAAAATCGAACGAATAATAATCATGAACGATCTTACATTAGATTTGACAACGCAGTCATTTAGAAAGAAAGACAAAAATGCAATTTCAAGATTAAGACCAGAGATGAGTTCAGAAGCAAGGTCAACGCAGTTCACGAACCCCGACAAGCGAGAAGAAGGAAAACATTCCTCCGAACTTTCACGCGCAATCGAATCGGAACTCCTAAATGAACTAACACTCCCGCAGCGTGCGAATAAAAAAATAAGGTATAAGTATACCTACTAAACGTAGCCGCAGTAGCTTATATTAGTATATAGCGCTCCTCGCAGAGTAACGTAACGAGGCGAACGTCTCTTCTCTTATGTGTCGAGTCAGTCAAAGCAGGACACGAGCTCTCGACTCTGCACAGAGAGCCAATGGAGCTTCTCGACACTCACACATACACACACACAGATAACAGCCGAGCTCGGCAGAACAAAAAACTCGCTTCAACTCCCGACTCAGCGCGAATATCCGCGCGAAATCGCGTGTCAAGTGCGCGAGTACGTACACCTATGGAGCGAGCGAGCGAGAACCAACACACACACATATGCATGTTCACATATAAGTTCTTTCTCTGTCTCTCTCTCTTTAGAGTGTATATACGCGAGAGGAGGCCGGACGACGTGAAAGTCCGCTCGTTACATACAACTATAAAGTCGCTCTTTCTCTCTCCCTCTCGCTTGCGAGGGAATCTAGGCTACACGGCGGCTGCATTCCGCTCTCCCGCCGTGCGGCGGCGAGATGTATTTTTCTCGTCGTATTATATATATGTATACCTATATAATATACAAGCACGACTCTGATGCTGCAGGGCGCGTGTTTATAATTGCAGCCGCCGATCTTCCCCCGTCAATGAATTCGAAGAAGACACCGAGAGTGTACGACGCCCTATGCCTATAAGTATAATTCACGCCTTTTCCGCGAGCGTAGGTAAATAACGATCGGAGTCGTCGCCCTCCCCCGGCCGCGCGACATTTTTTTTCGGCTTGAACCTCTCGGTCAAGCTCACTATATACCTATACTACTTACTCTCGACAAGCCGCTGTGTAGTATTATATATACGAAAGCGTAGTAGAGTAGCGTGATAGTACTATTACTATAGCAGCTCATTGAGCCTACACTACTACTTACTACAGTGTTGTAGTAAGCGCAGTAGCAACACGGAAAAGGAAGAAGAAGGCATTGTACCTAAAGAGAGAAGGAAGCATCCTGATAAGTGTGTGTATATATATGTGCGCGCGCGAGTGTCGTTCGTTCCCCCGCGCCCCCGCGTGTGTATATACGACGGCGGCACACCCATCGGGGCTTGTCGACGAATCGAGCTGTTGTGCAGGGTATACTGTATACTACATTATGCTCGTTGACAGTCGAATTTCACCCCGACCCGACCGACGTATTCTCACAGACGACGCTAAACGACATCAAAGACTACACAGAGTTTGTCGTGGACAGGCGACTCGGCAAAGTCAATCTCGCGCATCGCGGGGAATCCGCGCCCACGACGCCCCTTTCAATACCATACGCACACACGTATACACATAACATCAGAGAGACGCACACCAGCGGCGTATAAGTGCATGTGTACGCAGAAGCGTGCGCGCGTGCAACGACGCCTGTTTCTATATACGCTTTCCACATACACATGATGTACATAAGAGGCCCGAGAGACTGTCAAAAAAGAGAGAAAAACAAAGAAGAAGGCGCTCCCCCAGGTGAAATACTATGCTTGCTAAAAATGCCGCCGTAGCAGCGCTCTCACTCACCTTGGTAGCTTGGTACGTCGGGCTCACGCGCCGTATGCGCGAGAGCTGCTGCTGCTGCTGTTGTTCAGCTCGGCTATAATTCGCCGAGGAGGAATAACGACGGGTACAACGGCCTCCGGAGTCCGTATCAGATAGCCATGTTCTTCCTCCGCCTCGAGATCTCGCGGATCGGACAGTCCGCCGCGGCGCAAATGGCTGCTGCTGCTCAACTCGCTCCCTCCTTCTCGCGCTTATACAGACGAGACGGGACTACTGCTCTCGTGTGTGCAGTATACGTGCGAACCTGTCGTCTCCTGGCACTTTCCTTTCTCGACGATGATCGTCGAAGGACACCGTGTCGTCGACGTCGTACACAGCAGGCTATGCACCTGATGGCCCGAACAGTCGAGCTCTACAGGCGCAGCAGATATTATATTTACTATATATACAAAAGCACTGGCATATACACACAGACACAAAGCTATATATACTGCTGCTGCTGCTGCTGAGAGATGCACAGCACGGAGAGAAAGAGAGAATATAAGCGAAACGCTGCAAGCGCGATTTACACAAACGATTCACAGCACTTCCGCGGAGATCTTTACGGTGGTCGCGAGGCTCGAAGGACGCGGAGCACTAGGTGTATAACAGCTATGCTGCTAGAATATTACGACAGCCAAGCGCGCTCCCCGATGCACACTCACGCACCGACTGACGGCGGCGGCCTACCGAGAGGTTTCGAGAGCGTAGTATGCCCCCGGAGAGAAAGAGAGAGAGAGAGAGAGAGAGAGCGCTCCTAGCAGTTCTGCCAACTTAACGCGTATACAAGAGCCAGTCGAAGCGGAGTTCGGGCTGCTCAGGGCCGTAGTGGTGGAATCGTGACGCCCGAGATGTCGCCCCCTTTTCATCCAGCTGTGTGATGATGTTGATCTTCCGGAGCCCGGTCGGTCACGCTGAGAAGGTGACTGAGGATCGCCGAAATCCAGGTTTTTACGAGTTTGATTTTTTTTCGTAGAAAAATAAGCGCATTGTTTGAGGCTGACTCATGACATAACCTGTACGGTGATGTGTGTGTCGAGAAAACTATAGCTAATTCGTCGTCGTACAACATTGTATAATATTATGTATATAAGTTTGACGAAGAGAATGACGTATAAGTATTAGAGTGATGATTAAACTTTGCTTTATCCGTGATTCAGAATCTGGAGCACGTAATGTATATATACGTGTGCGCGCATTCTGTCTGGCGAGCGATCGAGATTTGATACTGCTGATACTACTTATATGTATACACTGTACACCTACCTTGTCCACCTTTTTTACGCGATATCGATCGCTTTGTTGTTCCACATTATTGGAATTTAAACTTTATGATTTATAAATTTTCCGACGTTTTTTATTTTATACATCGAACGAATTATAAAGAAATTTTATCGCAGGTTTGTAAATTTTCGACGATTTGAATGATAATGCTAACGATGCATTTTGATTAACGATTTTGCAATCTGGCACACACAGTTGCAGATTCTATAATCGTTGGCGATGTAAGTGATGTCCTGTGGCCGCAGTGCAAATTTTCGTTTTCAAAATAACAAAAATCCAAAATGTCAACAAAGCGCTGTTTTCCGGGAAACCGTCTGTGATGGTGGTAATACTAATCCTACATATATATAATTACATATCGTTATACAGCTGATACTTCTCATGGTCACGTGTAGGTATATGCATATGTGTATACATATACGAAAGGATAAAATAATGAAAGAATGATGAAACTCGGGTTTTTTCTCTCATTCTCGACATGACGTCAGCCGCGGCGATACCCGATAAGGGAATAAGGGTTAAATCTGATTCAGGACTAAGTATATACTCACGTGTGATTCATAAGCCACCGAACCACCTTCAGCGTTTCGGTAATATACGTATATACATGGCCAAGCCTTATAATATACAAAAGGCATCGTGATCAAAGGAGAGCGGCGTTTTTCGAATGTTACGTATACGAGCGTTACACATATTACGGGGGATTCGTACAGGTATAACAACTGACTGATGCGGGTCAACTGCAGTACCGAAAGTTCCTCGAACGCGGATCCGTCGAAAGTTCGAATTGAAAAAAAATCCACATTACCCGGCACGGTATTATATAGCGAAATTTAAAAGTGAAAGGAGTGAAAGTCGCTCGGGGCAGTATTATATACGTGTGCGTATGATATATTCCCACAATTTTTATTTTTTATTTTTCGTCACTGCAATTAACGAGCAATCGCGCACTTTATACTGAAGCAACAGGCTAAAAAACACGAAAATCGAGTTCGGCACGCGCGGCTTTTCCCAAATATTTATCAAACGCATCGGAACCAGGAAGTACCGACAAAAGAAAAAACCCATGCATATATATAACTTCATACCTGATGCTCAGCCTCGCTATCTCCGCGGAAAACAAACTTTTAACGAGATAACACAGAGACCGACTAATCCTCGTTAAAACTATACAAAAGCGGTGATGAGATGCGCCACCTCCGGCTGCTTTGTTGAATTTCAAATATAAATAAACTCTATGTATGCAGATCGGCATTGGAAACCCAAGCAACGGACCGGCCTCGATCACGATCGATTTCGAGAGGCGGAAAAGACTGATGTAGGTATAGCTGCGACCGAGCGTATCTCTCTCTCTTTCTCGCGGCCGTCGCAACTCTCGTTCAAGGTCGTTTGCTCGCGGCCGCATGAGTTTACCGTAGATATAATGTTATGCTACGCGACTCGGCGGGGATTTAAAAAAATTAGTGATATGGTGCGACCCATTATACCTTGAGCATCCCGCATTCTCGCGGAGGCGTTCGGTGTGTCTATGTTTAGCACGATCTTGCGAGTTCGAATTTTTTTTTATGTTTAGAGGTGTCATTATTGGTGTAAAAGCTGTTTTATAAAAGAATTAAATGCGAATTTGAAAGGTGATCGGTTCGACCTTTCGAAATTGATTTTTATTATTAATACGTCAAGGTCGCGGTCTAGTAAATTCATAACAGATTCGAATCAACGGATTGGCTTGTGTGTGTGTATATGGTGCACTATACCGATCCCATTTTTTAATTAGTGTCCGCGCAATCTATTGTTTGACTTAAGGTTATCGAAACATCGATTATCTAAACTTTCTGAAATAAACAAGTCAGACAGTTATATGACATGAGCGGCACAAGCAGGCCTAACAAATGGCACTTTTAGCGTATGTAGGTGACATACCGCTATATATATGCACTGGGCTCTTATAGATAGCGATGAGATAAATAAGGCAGCGTTATTTTACAATGTATCGCAGTCTACGCGTACAATCGAATCAACATTAAGAATTGAGGCTAGACTCACAACGGATTGTAATAAAAATTTCTAATCTTATAACCGTATAATTTTAATTTTGAATGGTCCAATACCACGTTTCAAAAAATGTCGCGGCACTCTCAAGACCATAACGGAATCCATTCAATATGAGCATAAAAACATATCGCGTTTGTTTCCTCTTTCCACGTAAGTATATAAAAGCTAATCGAGGGTAATGAGTCAAACTTTTTCCAACATCTCGCAATGACGCTGCGATATATTTTGATTTACAGCCAAGTCGCGCAGGGAAAATCCCCGCGAAATTTCTCCTGCTTGAGCTTTCCCCGATCGAGCACACATGTATAGAAAACGACGTTAACTAACGCACATAACGGCCTGAGAGAGGATTTCTCCCGTCACGGCTGGTTAGTTGTTTGCCAATTTTTGACTCGCGCATAGAGAAAGAGAGAAAGAGAACAATCACGACGACGGCTGCTGCACACAGAGCAGTTAACTTTCGATTTTTCCTCTCGCTCAGCGATCCCGTTATATACATATACACAAAGTTCTCGACCTTCGCGTCGGACAGTTCGGCAATAAAAAGCTCTGTAGTCGATCATCCTCTCGTGAGAATGAAAAAGAAAGAAAAATTCCCGTGAATTCTTTGACCGTCTATATTATATAAGCCGAACCCATCGCAGATGTGTTTAAACTAAACAGGCTGCAGTAGAGCCTCGTGATGATCGATATAGGCGTATATTTTATATGGACTTCATAAGCTCCAGCGAATGATAACGACGCGTGGAATTCTAAACAATTCTCATTATCGGAGAGAGCAGCTGCAGTAGATAGTAATTCGAGAAGGAGATCATCTCTCAGTACCATTGCTGCTACGCTCTGCAGACGAGTGGTCCTGCCTTATAATATATTCTTCTTTTTTGTTCCTACGGATATTTTTGGAAGGACTGCAAAAAACACGCAACGTCGGAGTATTATATAAGTTGGTGGATGTGGTGTATATATAGGTATGTACGTATGTGCGGTAAAAACAAACGGAGCAAACAAAGCGTGAAAACGGAAATGGACGCGAGCAGTCGAGCGATTTGGAGAAACGTAAGAGCTCTGTGTATGTGTATATAATACGCTGTTGCTGCTGCTGCTGCTTCTGAACTTTGGGCTACGCGTCAGCTGTATATTGTGCCGGATAAGTGGAATTTGTTTACAATAGATGTGAAAGTGAGGAAAACTTTTAATAGTATAGGGTGAAATTGGGCGTGATCAGATCTTCTTCCAGTCAGTCTTTTATACAGCTGATGAAAATTGAACTCGATATATATGCTGTAATATAGGTGTATTCGGGAAATTTGAGTATTTATTTTATAAAATATTTCAAAATAAGCTCCTCTTCAATTGGCAGTATTCTCCCAGATCATCACAGTTCAATACAGAAACATTCTGTTAACATTCTGAAAGGGCACAACATCCATTAAAACAACAATGCAGACCTCAAAATCGATCCTTTGGCTGCTCGCACTGCTACTTCTCAGTAGCGTCTTCGTTGGCGCTAAAGAACCCGAGCTGCGACAACTCAACGTGGTATGTACATTAATCCACATCCAGCTTAAGCCCCTAATTACAGAGTGTTCGACTCTAAAATACCTCATTAATAATCGTCCAAAAGATCACTTCATAACCGCTCGTTTCAGGTATTCAGACACGGAGATCGGGCTCCCGAGACTTTTCCCAAGCGTTTTCCCAACGACCCGCACATGTACGAGTCGTTCCATCCGATGGGTCCAGGCGGCTTGACGAATGTAAACACATTTATCCACATTATACTCGCATCACATTCCTTTATATGAGCAGACCTCAATTATTTAGTCCTCTATGTTAGGAGGGCAAGCGCAGAGTTTACCGTTTAGGCGAAGTGCTGCGCGACAGGTACCGGAACTTCCTAGGCTCATCGAGCGATGATCATCGCGAAAGTCTCTTCGCCATCAGTTCTTACGTGGCACGAACCAAACTCTCGTTGCAATTGACTCTAGCCGGGCTCTATCCGCCATCCGCTGACAGCAAGTGGCACGAGAACCTCGAGTGGCAACCGATTCCGACTCATTATCATGAGTTTTCTAAGGACAAATTCTTCAATCAGGACAGGTGTCAAACGTGAGTTGTTGTACCGTTGTTCGATTTGGTGTTTCGTCGTCGTCTCGATGCAGTGGTTTAACTGATGTCTTGATGTTTAGGTATCTCGATGAATTGGCTAGGGTTAAAAAATTGCCAGATGTGCAGGAGAAAGTGAGGAGGTTCGATGGGTACTTGGAAGAACTGAGACAGACTGTGAGGAAAAAGTCTAAATTTAGCCTCAATGATATTCTTCTTCTGCACAACAATCTGGATATTGAGAAAAGGATGAACCTAACGATGCTGCCGTGGATGAACGATGTGCTGGCCGACGAAAGATTGATCAAAATGCGAAGGCTTTATTATGAAATTAACAGTTACAATGATCTGCTTAAACGATTACTCTCAGGTACGCAACAATCGTATACCTTTTACCTTCAACTATATGTATAATATTAACTCAATACACGTTGTAGGGTACATGTTACGCAAGATAAATGAAGACATGTTCGAAGCAAGCACCAACGCTAGCTTCACTCGAAAAGTAACTCTCTACAGTGGTCATGATAAGAATATAATAGGTCTACTGCAGTCTTTGAAAATATACGACGGGCACTTTCCTGACTTCAGCAGTGCCTTGATCTTTGAACTCTGGTTCCATGATGAACAGTATTATGTCAAAGTGCGTGTATACCAAAGTTTGAAATTTGAACATCATGGTATAAGTTTAATTGAGGACTAAACAAATTGTTTCTTTTGCAGGTCCTCTACTATTTAGGGATACCTGAAGAAATTAAGGAATTGACAATTCCTGGATGTGCAAATTCTTGTTCTCTAGACGAGTATTTCAAGTTGACGAAAGACGCTGAAATCCGGGATGATGAATTGAACAGCAAAATACACGCCACCGTTTATTTCTCAGAAACAGACTAAGAATTACTAAAATTATTGAAGTTTACAATAGCATCAGCTATTTTTTATAACAAACATTTTTTTCATATAAAATTTTCATCATCGTATAATATATCATTTTTACTTTCAATACTTTTCCTGATGATCTAATGTCCATTAGTTCTTTCCCGACGTCGACTCACATCATGTCTCGATTATTTTTTTAACATCAATATTGCTGAGTAACGATTAATTGCACTGTAAACAAATAGTAGTGGTGCTCGTGCGGTCGTATTATATAAGCAGGTTAGAAGCGTGCGCGATTCTTTTCCTGACCAAAACAAACAACGTGAGCAAATTTTGGAAACGGAAGTCAACGCGCGCGAGGCATTTGAAATTTGTAAAATATAATACATTCTGCGACAATGTTTTAATATAAACGGGTATTGAATATTCAAATAAATAGAATGGAATGCACTAAAAAGAGATTTTAAAAAACTCTTTTGATAAATGAAGCTTCCGGCAGCCATCCCATTGAAAGCAGAACCAAATTCAAAATAGATTTCTCTCAAAACCACTGATTCCAACATCTCATCAATCTTTCTCTAATTGATAAAGACCTCCCGGAAAACATTACAACATTCCAAAAGACATTCAAATTCCAGTTTGCGCAATAAAAAGCGAATCTAAAAAAAATCTTCAACTCGGGCTTCCGTACAACCGGTTTCATGATGCGAGTACACCTGCACCGACGAAAGCTGCACGCAAGTATATAGTCGCCACTGCCGCCAACGCTAGAAACCAACTGCTCGCGTATACAATCTCAACGCTCACCGCTCACACACAGCTCTCGAACCGAAGCAATCTCTCTCGGCGGAAATCCCAGTATACGGCTCGCGCTACATATATATATATATCCAGACACTCAGCAGCGATATATATCTAATACACTCGACATGTACCGCATCAGTCTCATCTCTTAACATTCCTCCAACACGTGCTCTCTCGCGTCGCACGTGAATCACGCAGATTTATATACTTATATACCATATATCCACGCATATACAGACAGATCCCGTGAAATCGCGGCGCAGATGCGCTGTACAGGAGGGGGCGGAGAAGTAATTGACGCTTACTAATTGCGAGCTCTCCCGACGATTGCAGTTATGTACATATATACCGTATCGGCTGGATCGGTTCACTCTCTTCTTCCCTCTCTCTCTCTTTCTCTGAGGGGAGTCGCATGAATGGATGTAATTCGCATTGTCGAGGGAGAGAGAGAGAAGACCCTCGCCGCAGTGATTGAATGCGGCACTTTAACCGTCGTTATCGGTCTGCAGTAGCCTTTAAGGACCAGTGCTGGGTTATTGGAGGCTTTATTAACGAGGGCTTCGCACTGCGATGCGAGTTTCGTTATGCGTAGGCGGTATCTGCAGGGGATAATTCCAGTCGAGCTGCCGTACGATTCGAGTGTACCGCTGGTCGCACTTTATACGCTCGTAATTAAAGTATCGTTCTGAAGAGCCGTCTATGTAATATATGAGCAGAACAATCGGGTTCTTGTCGTGATGCCGAAGGGCGAAAAAAAAATTAATTGCCCGCGAGAGTCTTTCAAGGTTCTATCTTGGGAGGTTCGCTCTCTGCAGTATCGTGATTAATTAAACTTTTCGGTTTTCATATATATAATATGCTGATGAATTAATGTTTGTTCGCGGCGTTAGAATTCATAGCGATCGAGGGGGTTATTAAAATTAATTGGATCGACAATGTTACGAGCCGCAAACAAGCTATTAAACCTTATATATCGTGTAACTGTATAATAGCTCGTGGAACAATTGGAAAAAAAACAATAAAGAAAATATATATTCGTAATTTCCCAAACTAATACAAACTATACTTAGTATTAAGTATAACAAAATAAATACATGAAAAAACGTGGTTTTTGTTTTCCTGGCGCGACTATAAATAATCAAAGCATATACGAATAGCTGTACAATAGCAACAAAGAGAAGGAGAGAGAGAGAGAGCAAACGAAACTGCTCTCAGCTCCGACATCCCGCGTAGAAAAACATATCCGAGTTATTTCGAGCCCACGTGCAGCGCATGCACTTAGTCGTGTTGAAGCAAAACTGACACAGAACCCTATATATTTCCCCCATCTCTCTCTCTCTCTCTCTCTCTCTCTTAGTTCGAGCACTGCATAAGAAGAACGTGCTCTTGTTCACATCATTGTCGGCTCATGATTTTTCTCCTGCGTCCTCCCCCACCTCTCTCTCTCTCTCTCTTGCTCTATATATAGCGGTGAAATTTACTCAAGTCATCGAGAATCCTATATACTATACTCGTCGTTCTGAGGAGTACAGCGAACCCATCCGTTTCTCTTATCTAAAAACAAAAGGGCTTTTGGGTGCGGTCGCCTATATCCGGCAGGATATATACGATAGGGGATTCAACGCTCGCGCGCGCCGTGTTTGTATACTGTATTACAAGAGAGGGCTTGAAAGCTCGACCTGTATAACCCTGTATATATATGCTTAGAATATATATACATGATCCTTTTCTATTTTTACGCTAACCTCAATAAATTACTTGGGGAAATGCAGCGATAAATGCGCTCTCAGTGTACGTGTAAGAGATATGCCGTGGTTCGGCCGTGTGAGATCGATTATCGGATAAATATATAATAAAAAGAAGCCCGGACGATTGTGGCGAGCGATATGTGTGGTCGTATGGACCGCGTTTCTAAATGGCAATATGTTGGTGACTGATGCAGATAAACTTATAGGTTGTATGTTTCGTTTTTTTTTTTTCGGAGGAATTGATAATTCGGTTATTGTGAAACTGCGAATGATTCTTTTTACAGTTTGCAATGAGATGTAACGGTTTCATTTGAGTTATACTGCGTATTAGTAAGAGACAATGATTATTAATTAAATAACTTGAATGAAACATCTGCCGAACGCAATTTAATTAAGAACCAGCGAGTTGTAGGATATTAATTATTACCCAGCACTGCCAGCTAATACATTATACAATTAGGTACAGCTAAATCAGCGTCATTTATTTTTAAGCAATTTTAGTCGCAGAAAACTTCTAAGAATGAAGCACCCGACAGCGTATAAAAAGAGACGGATACATTGAAATTGACTCTTTTCCGACGCTTTTACTGCTCTTAACATTATTTTCGAGCGTCGTTTATGCTAACGAACTCGACCGACTCAACGCGATGTATATACGTAGTAATATTCACCTAAAATTACGGCTTCTCGGGACGGTAATTACACGCTCTTGTAAGACGCTACACAGAGCTAAACGACCGAGTTCATAATCACCCAAAATGTTACCCAGCTTACGTACACCGCTAGAATTCGTTTTGGGCATCTAGACAAGACGATCAAGTCTGTGTCCTATGCTTCAGCGGTATTTCCATAAATAAACTCTCACGATATCTGCATTAATAGATAGCTTCGTTTCTGAGACTTGATCGACAAACATTGTTTTTTATACATTTCTAAACGTGCAGCGCATCTCTTTTTTCATCTGAATGTGCTGTGCTTACACAGAGTTTAACGTTTGCTGTGCAACAGGTGCACAAAACTTTTGAAAGCAATCACGTGAAAAATGTTGCGTGTATAAAGAATGTTTTAACAGTTACTGCACCACAACAAACAGCTACAAAGAACAGTGTCTGCATAATTAGAGTTTATGGTTATGCCCTTAAAAAAAAGACACATTCTTCAACCAGCTCAGTAAATTGTCAGCTTACAATGTGGTGCGCTTTTGTAGAAGACTTCATTTTTTTGCAGATTTTTTACGCTAATTTACAGAATGCAAAAGTCACTGAAACTTTCAAAGTCCAAAGGGTGTGTAGAGATGATATATCTGATGGAAACGATGTTCCATATCTGCTTATGAACCTATATTCTCGTAGTTCTGGCACACTTGTCTATTAAAGCTTCAGGAAATTGAAGATTCTGATGATAGACGAACTTATATTACTGTTATTCTCTGATTTACAACAGCGTATTGCAATCAGAGGTACATGATGATCAATTAAATTTCGAATCCTTATATCCATGAAAACGTTTCTTCATAAAAAAATAAAAATATTCCAATAACTCTTAAACCGACGAAGCTTCTCATTGTTGCACGTCTTTTTTCAAGGTCAATCGAGGGTAAAAGGGGCGAAGATTGCCGCGCCTGTATATAATGTCGAAGGGGAAGTCGAGACGGTAATACGATCGGACGCTTCTAACTTATGCGCTCGACCTAACTGCTGGTCTTGCGGGACTCGCACGAAATATTAGGGTTTGCCACCTGGCGAACATTATACGGGATTAATACTCTCGGGGCGTAAACTACACGAAGTTGCCTGCGAACACTGCGCACATTACTTTCCTTGATTTTATTTCGAGGAGAAGTGTGAATACTAAACACATATCTTCTTTTTTTTTTAAATCAAGCTTGTTAACGCAACTTGAATTCTTTATCACAGATAATATAGCATTCACCCTCGAAATTGTATCCACAAACACGAAGATATAAAAACGTAAAAGGTCAAGGCAATACCATTAGACCTACACTATCAACTTCACCCCTACATATATACACTCATGTAGGTATATATTCGCATAGCACCTCCCTGAAAATCGAAAGTTCACGTATATGTATGAGTGTGCGCGCGCGTGTCAGACCCGAATTCTCCGAATGTCCTAATTGAATTCGCGTGATGATACCGATTATATATTCGATATCTAACCGGGTCGGCGAACTCCCGCGTCGAGGCAATTAACGAATGACTTTTTGAGGAGGGGGAGCTTGTATATACTCGTCTATACCTTATATAGTATAATACGTATACGAGCGCTTTTCATCAGCAATTTTCTTTGATTCCGGGGTGCAGCGCTACGGAAATGAATCGACGAGCGCGTGAACGAATAACTGATGTGTGTAGATTATAATGTGCGAGGGTGTGCGTGTATGCATCGGGAACCCGCATTATCGTGCAGTGGGTGACACGGATTTTTCGGATTATATATGACACGTGTGGGAAGTTGCGGGAAAAATATGAAGGCTGGCACATATATGGGTTATGAAGGTGATGAAGAAAAATACTCGTATTTATTACTATATTTAGCTTCTTTAGGAGTTCGGTACACAATGAAAGTATATAATTGTCATTGTACTTTGTATTTTAGAATTTCCGAGTTTGAAGTAGTCATGCGAATAAGGCGAACTTCAATACACAGACTTCAACTATAATGCGCATTATTCGTTATTAATTGAAGAATTCCGTGTAGTGTACTGTCTTCAACACTATATTTCTCCATTCGCACCCTATTGGTAGCTGTCAACACAATAACCTCATTACTCTAATCTTCGCCACTACTATAAAAATTCACGACAATCCAAACAGATTATACATCAAATCCCGAAAAGCAACTCATGGCAAAAGATAAACCAAACCGCAGAAGCACGCGCGCCAGCTCGACTTTTCTCGCGCTGCTTAAAACCACAGCATTACAATAGAATAATCCGCGCGTGATGCCTCGCTCACTGTGCGGTACGAGAGGCAATTTTCATTCTCTTCGCGCCGAGAGCGTATACGCGGTACATGTACCTACATATAGGTATACGATTTGTAGCTGCGCGCTATTTTCAATTCCAAGCGCGGGTGGCTACACATGTATAATACATATATAGATACAACGTAAGCCCACAGACGGAACTACCTTATAGTAGTCGCGCAGCGGGAGAAATCGAAAGCGAGGGAAACTTCTGGAAAGTGGCAACACGTCGCATACGCGTGTGTAGTGTCGTTTGACTGTAACGCTTTGTTTATGTACGCTTTAATTAAAATGTGGGCCAGATGTGTGTTCCTCTCAGCTCGGATTAGTTTGGTGGTATAGTGATTAAATTTGACGGATATATGCAATACAAATACGCTCTTGAGAGATACATGCGCATGGATAAAGGTATATGATTATATATTAAACGGATTGTTTGAATTCTTCCATGTGATTAACATTTTTTAAGTCTGACGTCGGCTGGTCTTGTTTACGTTCGAGACCAAATATAATAATATCCAGCTCTCGTTAAGCCGTTTATAGGATTGGAAAAGTATACCTATACATACTATATTAGTTGATCCGTCTTACGATGATGAATTTTGTTGTCAATAGTAACAAGTTCTTGTTAAAATTTTAACGCAATGGTTTTCCGAAAGCATCGTTATATACTTACGCACGACTCGATAACTTTTAGCATATTGTATACACACATACACACCTGCGTCGTTTTTCCAAACAAAGTCACGTAATTCGCTCCGACTATTGCGATTTCGCGAATCGGTCACGTATACAATATACAGTATACGCGCAAGCAAACGATTATTTGCAAGGTCGCTCTTGGAAAATTCGAAGCGTCACTGCATGTATACACTGAAAGAACGAAACGCAACCGAGAAAAATCTCATTAGTTGCGATAAGGCGTCGTGTTTCGCAGGATTTTCGCATCAGCAGAACCAAGTCGATCGGCTCTCGATAGATATAAGTATATACAGATATTTGCACGTATGTGTGTGTACATACTTGATTACGCGAGCAAACGTTTGGAGAAAGGATATCAATATATAGGCTGTATTCCGGAGCTCCAAGTTTGTTAACCCTGTATAATTTGCACATCAGCTCAAGGCAGAAACTCTCCGATACCGAACGATCGAAAAGTTCGCCGCGACAAAAATCAACAGGCCATCATCATCTCGGGGTTTATTACATTTGACGGAATAGTATGTTTACCTGCAATTAACTCGATGGAATCGAGTTACGCCGGTATATCGATCGTTTTGACCGAACAAAAAAACTGTATATACAATACACGATGTGTTTAATTTTCGCAGTAAAAACATCGCGTTCGCGACTGTGTATAACGATAAAAGTTCCACAAACCCGCAAAAAAGTCGACCAACAAATTTCGAATGACCTCCATCAGCAGTAAAATTATACACATACGTTCGTTATATATCAATCCTCCGCAAAAACCTGTCGTAAACCAGTGCAGCAACTGTGTCTTGAATATGCAAATTCTTTGAGATAAAGCGCGAAGAAGAACTCAATCTCCCGACTTTGATTCTCCCAGCTGTTGGTAGCAGCTTGCGCGTATATACACTCTCGCACATATTACAAGAAACCAAGCGCGACGCAAAGCGCACCTGCGGGTCTTCTCCTTGGTTACGCGCTCGTGACGCCGTGGCATGTGCAGAGAGATAGATGTATAGGTATATATGCGTGTATATATACACTTGCCCGCACACTTGCTGCAACCTTCGACTCTTTTATCTGGCGTGCGAGCGAGCATCGAGCTGCAAAAAAAAAAGAAGGAGAGGAGAGCTATGTAGATAGTATACATACTCGCAATGACGCAGCGTAAAATTTTGCGCGACGATATATTATAGGTAAGTGTATTCTGAGTATTACCAGTAACGCGGGAAATACGAGACGACTGATATATATCGGAGCAGACACTCGATTTCCATTGGATTTTGCATGCAGACTGAGCTGGTAAATCGCGTTTATTGAATGGGTTGAAAAATACATTATTTATTTATTTCTACAGGGGGGAACGTTTTGCAACTCGAAAAATTCGCGCGAATGTTACACCTATACATCGGAGAACGCTTGGACGTAAAAGTTTTATTCGTCGTTGAGATTAGCACAGTCAATAAAGTGTATATTGCTCGCGTACAATAGATAAAAAATTTATGTAACAATCGACGTTAATTCGCGGGCGCTGATAAGTGACGTCGATCATTATTCCCTCGCGTGCGCGCAGTTAAATTCCATATACACCGACGACGTATTACAACACACCTGGTGTACACTTATATATTATATATGCCCCACACCTTCTCTGCATGTAAAAAAATCCCTCGAATTATAATTCCAATGAAAAACTCGGCGCGATATTACGGTACAACCGAATACACCTGTGTATATATAATAATATATACGTGCGAACGACTTCTGCGAACCGAGTTTTTGCGCATTCCCGAGCAAAAAAAAAGAAGAAGAGAAGAAGCCTTCGGAACGTACTTAAAATCTCTGCAGAAGCGCGAGTCTGCTGCCGGCACATTCTTCAACGCCGCCTGCAGCCTTCCGTCGTCCCCTTCTCTCTTCGCTGCTGCAGCATTTTTTTCGACGCGCGCTTCTTCATTTTTTCAGTAACGCGTATTGCGACGTGTGCTTGTATAAAATGCACTATTCCTCTTTGGAGAATTACGCGATAGAATTCTCAAGTTGATATAATAATTCACTCTGCGATTTAATTTATCTCGTGGTATATAGCCGCACCGCGAGTAAATATTGAACGTTCATCTCATCGTCATATCCGCACTTCTCTCTATATATATTTGCTAATCTCCGCCTAGAGTATATTCTATTTATCCGTCAAACACACCTTCTCCGTATATGAAACTGTACAAATAATATATATGCCATATACACGATACTGCGCATATAACGGCGCGTATATACTATATACATATATTATACACATCGGAATGCCGCGATCGTCGCGAGATACATCAACTCGTCGTTTTCTTTTGCCGATGCGTATATTATGTGCACGTGCGGTGAGCTTTGTTTACGTTTTTTTTTTTCAATGAAGAAAGCCGCACGCGGAATGCAAGTATTATATGTTATGTATATAGTGTTTTCGTGACGGCGGTGGCTGGAAAGTTTAGCAAGGAGGAAGCCCGGTTTTTCAGCTTTTATTTTTAGTGTCTATAGTGTATAAGTTGTCTGGAATCGTTTTGCGCGAGGAAAAATACCCAGATAGGTTTGGATGAAAAGTTCTCTGGCTTCGCATGCTAATTACGAGGGAAGAAGATATTCTGTATATACGAGAACTTTGAAGAGGAGTTTTTCTTCTCGTTATTAGACATATATGGATCTCTGTGTACAGCTTTGTTCATATTATCTCTCGATCCAGACGTAACGACTAATCATTACGTATAGCTTCTATATAACGTGACCACGAGCCTATACAATTTTATAGCCGTGTCTTGTCGTGTGTATAGATAAGAGACTTTATATTGTGAAAGAAAAAAAAGTCTAGCTCATCAAGAACATAACAATTAGAGCGGCGCACAACGACACAAAGTTTCATCACTGGAATATTATGGATATATATTCAGTGTTTTGACGCGTAATTTTTCTAAAAATAAATCGACGCCTGAAAAATATTCGCATACCTCTCGATGAAAACATTTCGTTTATTATTCTCATGTGCGATATACGCGACGGCAATGACTCTGCACACAGTGTTTATTATTACAATATAACTTTACGTTATCGTCCCCGTGGCACAAGCGATTATCATCGCAGTTTTTATAACGCTTGCCGTCGCCTATATCTCCGCACTGGAAAATTCTTCCAACGAGTACACACAGCATCGATTATAAAACACATTCAAAGAGTACCTCACAAGTACATCAAAATAACCGCGCACTAGCTTGCAATTTCGAAAAAAGAGTTACTATATATTAAGTAATCCACGCAATATATATTAGAGCATCCAAAGCGTTCAATGAAAGCTCGCAAGAACGGCGTGTAGAGCAATTCCTCGGATTGCCGCACGCAATGATCATCATAGCAAGTTGCTCTCCTCGAGATAAGCGTTGTCGAGAAAACGAGAGCAAGAGCAACTATACTGCAGCGCATCTCTCGAGAGATTCTTATCCAATCATCCAGTAGAGCGACTTGTACGGTAGCCTCCGCTCTTCTTTCATTAGTGACTTCTGCTGCTGCTGCTGCTGCATACCAGCAGTCAGTCATATATATATGGGATGTGCAGCAGCGCGAGTTTCGGATGCCGCTTGGCGTCAAAAGCCTCTGCTGCATAATGTGGGCTTTGAAAGACGCGCAGACAGACAGACAGACGAACATCAGACGGCTGCATCTCTTTTTTTTCTTCCTCTCTCATCTGTGGCTCTATACTGATGCATTTGTGTTTTGTCTCTCCCCGGTATGTTTTTCTTGTATACGTACTGCTGCTGCACTGATAAATGAGTTATGTATACATATCGAGGGGAAGAAACGTTCGAGGGAGATATAGAATCTTAATGGGCTCATCTCTCAGTTTTACAGGAAGAAGAGACGGGGATTGGTAAACTTATTCCTGCGATGTACATTTGTATATACGTATAGCCGCAGAAGCTGAGCGGAATATATGTATGAGCTCATACACATACCGTGTCATAAGTTCGCGGAAAAGTTTCGGCGCATGCGGCGAGTGTCAGGATTCTCAAGGAAAGTGCGTGATTTGAAATCGGCCTTCCCAATTACTCGCAAGGAATTTTTCACTGATGCCTTATATATAAACGTTTCGAGTTGTTTTCAGAAGATATATCTATTCAGAACTTTGCAACGATCATTATATCATTACCACTGTATCTGTACAACTCTCTTTTTTTCTTCAAAACAAAAGCGCGCGACTTCAGATGTCGAATCCTGATGCATAATGCATGTGTCGTCTGGCCACCCACGCAAATTCGCTCGGTGTCCGCTATATATATATTTGAATCGTACATATATAATAAGTCTGTGGCGTATACTCGTGTTTCCGCGCCTACGGGATCGTCTATCGAGATATCTCGTGTTGGCACAAGTGGGAACCACAGAGTTTTTTTATTTTTTCGCCTGGCTGATTTTTCTCTCGCGGTTTAACAAAAAAAAAAAACGTTCGTATGTGTGCGTGTGATGGTTTTTGCGGCGAGGCGGGAAAGTTTGAATTTCTGTACATAAATATACATCAGATCGATGAGAGCAAAAGTTATATATACAACAATAATTGAGGTCGTTTGTATTTATTACAGGCTGATTAATGCGTGTAATGCGGGATATTGTTTTTGCTAGCGAGCTATTTTAGCCTGGATGATGATGATTTTTTGTTTATTGTATCTCGCAGAGTCGCGGCCGCGAGAGCGTGCGGCTATAACGCAAGGCTATACTGGTGCTATTTGAAATTCGATCGGGGATAGTGCGTTGAATTTTCTGAGAATCGCGTTCCTTGTGTACTTTGCAAATTGTTTGCTTTATAGAAGTATAGTATTTGAACATATATTTGATCGCAATCACGTGCGAGGATTGTCAAAGTGCTGACAATTGAAAATGTTCAAATATCGTTCGAAAATCATTTTGTATGTTATCTTTGTAATGCGTCTTCTGTAAGGAAATAAAATTATACGATAAAAGTATATAGCACGTGTTGAGTGCATGTACTTAATACTTTTGGATAACAAATCATTATATACTCTTATCGTAGCTCAACTTCGTATCGTCATGACTATCTACTAGTATAAAAATTCAGACTTATATTTTCAGTGCCGATTATTTAGCTGAAAAGCAAAGGATTCATCAGAGTAAAACATAATTCATGCATGACGAATTTGGTAAACCCAATTTTATCCATACCGCTGCATTGACAATATATGAATCGACAAGAATAAAAGCATATCGAAAAAGTAAAAATGTAAAAACACCGCTTATTCTCACACAATACACACCACAACTGTCCAAACAATATACAATCGCAGACAGCGCAAATAAAAATTTTCTGCTGCTCGCGAAGCGCAACTCACGATCGATCGGAAAACTATATACAACACGTACGAAATGTTCTTAGCGAGTTTATCTCGTCGCGATGACACCGGTTACATAATTCCGTGACGTTTCACCGATGTATACAGTCCGATGTGTGTGTGTGTGTGTCGCAATTTATACGATTAGACACTGACCGCATCACGTTGCGGTACAAATTTTCGCGTCGGCTTACTCTTGGATTGTCTCAAGACTTGCTGCGTATATTATTGGTCTCTCTATCTCTGAAAATTGAAATTGCAGCAATTTGTCAGACGGGAAATTTTTCGAAACGCGAAATGCTGCTTTACGTAAACAATATACATTTTCTTTCCTGTACAAGAAAATTCTTAGTAACCTGTGTGCATACGTCAGTTTAGAAAATTATTTTGTAAAAGAGGAAGCAATAACTAATGCTGTAAATTACCTGCGCTGGACGTTGACGTACGAGTTTATATACCGATTTACCTATAGCTCAAAGACGATAAAGGAACAAATTATCGGATATTTTCATTTGCACTTGACCATTACATCACCCAGCAATAGTAAAACAGCTTTATCGATATTCAGTCGCAACGTATCTTCCGCAATACAGTACAAAAACATACGAAAGAAACCTACACCCCCGACCCTAATATATATAATACAATTCTCCCAGACGGTATATATGACTCACTATAAATGACGGCAACAGCAGCAGCAGCAGCAGCGATGACGCGTTCACGAGGGAGAAGACATCAGTTGCAGCTGCACACGCGACTCGCGAAGAGAAATTGTTGTTGACGCAGCTTGGATATTGCTATCACAAGCGGCCGACAATCGCAATTGTCGCTTTGTGCAAGGCGACACTATACACTGCAGCTGCGTGTCGTCTTCATTATAACCGATCACTTTCGAGAATTCTCCTTTTTTTCTTCTTCTTTTCTTCCTTTTCTTCTTCTTATAATATACACATATAATCAACGACTTTATAATAACGAATTAACAGTAGGAGATAGAATTGTGAGGTCTTGATTGCTTCCGCGCCAGCATCGCACCGCGACCTCGAGTTCGCGACTTATCCTTTACTAGTGAAAACAACACCGACGACGTAATGTCGTGACTGTATATATGTATAAATTTTGTATATAATAGAAGCGAATTTTTCCACTGGATGTTATTGGCTTCGATATTAATTAACGCGTCCATATAGATCGTATAATATATATACGGGATCATTGTTGTATTCCAATCCTTCTCGCTATGCGGCCTTTATCGCCTCTACTCCGTTTCCGCGTTCTCATTTTTCATTGAAGATAACTGATATCCGTTCTATAAAAATACAACGAAAGCCCGGCGACTCATTCATGGTGGGCCCATGAATGATATTTAGTTTTGTATTCTTTTAATACTTTCGTTTCTATTTATGACAGCTGTTTTTCAAAGAAAGAAATTTTCTCGAACGTCTCGTGAGATTTTTTGCCAAAAACTTACATCGCAAAAATTCTCGCATCTCTCCAAAAGCATCAGCGTCTATTTTTACCATCTCAACAATAAACAATATGAGAAACGCGGGTCTTCTATTACGGAAATTAACGCGTGTCTATATACACACATATAGCCACTCGCCTCTCCGTGGA
This sequence comes from Cecidostiba fungosa, assembly GCA_900474305.1. Lineage (NCBI taxonomy): Eukaryota > Metazoa > Arthropoda > Insecta > Hymenoptera > Pteromalidae > Cecidostiba > Cecidostiba fungosa. The sequence goes on from UCOJ01000573.1 coordinate 71,210, forward strand.
ACAACTGAGAAATAAGGCAAATAATATAGTTTAGCGTCTATAGCGCTCGCTAAAGAAAAAAGGAGAGGATTCGCTCGAGATCACTTGGCGCGCGGCTCTATTGTTGCGCCGTTGCCAGCAGTGAATGTCGAAATAATCGCGTGCGGCGGCGGCGCCGACGGCGCAGTATAGTGTACATTAGCATCAACCAAAAACGAAAATGTGACTCCACTTCCCGATATGACGTCCATAAGGAAGCTACGTCATGGAGTTTACCTAATCGCGGCACCGATGTAATAATAAAAGAAAAAAAATGCCTGTTTTTGATGGTATAGACGAGGTATTTGCTTGTTCATGGATGAGTATCCGGTTTTCTCGTCGCTTATCTTTTTGGAACATTCGCGATGATGATTTACGGCTGTTTAATTTTCATAAAAAGCCGCGAGGGATAAGTCATGATTTAGAAAACCTAAATTCCGGAGGATTAAGAACGCGCGGAATGTCCGCTCTCCCACGCTATATACATTTATATATGCCCCTCGATTCAATCGTTCGCGTTTATAGTAAAGTGAATTCCGAGAAAACACTTTTTTTTCCTCTGCGATTATCTCATCGTGTCCACCGGAGCAGTTGAAAATCGACTCGGATAATCGCCGAAGCTATCGGTGCAGCATCTTGTTTTGACTATATAAATACATATATAAGAGCGTCGTCATCCGCGCGCGCAAAACTCGGCTCTTATTTTCTCCGTTTCGAAACGCCTCTCTCGACGCTCTTTAGCCTCTATTTTTCATCAGCGTCGCAGAAGAGAGAATCCAAGGCTATATGCAGCTGAAAGAAGAGTAGATAGTCGTTGTGCGGGCTCCACAGTCGCTGGACTTCTAATTTCAGAGCGTGACTCAAGCTTTTACCAAGAGTTTTTCGTGCATCTTTTCGCGGATTATTTGGCACTTAAAATGTATGCTGCAGCCTGCTTGTGAATACCGCGTTTGTCTGTAATATCTACGATTATATATATATATACGTACATCGTGTCTATATACTGTAAAACTCGGTACACACGCACTAGTATACGTTAGTGCATGAAGCATTTAGCGCCTCGTCATCTCTACACAAGATCAACTCGACGAGGCCCGCCGACACGCTATAAATCTAAATTTAAAAGTCTCGCCGCCTCTATCTCAATTTCCTCCGTTTCACACACAAAGCCCACGCGCTTATACATATATTATATACTGCATCCAAGCTCAAAAGTCACTCAGATAAATTCTTATCTCCGCGCGTGTGTCTCTCTATATATCTATATACCTAAGTCGTATACTTTTTTCACTGCTATTATATATCGTTACATACTCGCACACGCTATACTTTTTTTCGCGACGCGAAAAAACACATGTAGACGGTATATCGATAGATAAAACGATTTGCATCGCGCGCACGCGTTTATGTGTGGTGTCATGTTGCGCAGAAAGTTTACACTACTTTTGCTCTCTCTGGAAATCGATTTACATGTGTTCGCGTAGACTTGTATACTTATATACATATACACGCGTAATAGTGATGTTGACAAGTGCTATAGACCTCTGTCATTGCCAACATCGAAGAGTGAGAGAGAAAGGTCCGGGGTGGGATGTAATAAACGAGCGGTGGCGGGTTTTATTATTTCAGGCTAAATGAGTCATCGCGTCCAATACTGCGACGACGGGGGCTTCGTTGGATATGCCGCCGCGCATCGTCGTCGTATAAATATTATTGTATTGAGGAAGTTTATTGGTTTTCGATATCGTAATCTGGCGCTTTCTTTCTCTCGCTGACTATAATAAGCCACGACGGTGTGTATATTGTATCGATTGGGCTCTTTATCCGATCCTCTATCACGCGCAATATAACCAGCATTGATCGATAGATTTTTCTCGATATGAAAAAAAATTCATCTTCGAGACACGGATGCATCACGTGTGTGTGATGCGACTTGAATATGCTTGACCTTCGAAATTAAATTTAATGCGCGTTCGAAGAAATCGTAAAGTTTTTAGTATACACATGTGCGCCCGCGAAGAGGATCTTCACTTCGTGTACATCCAATCAACCGGTAGAACTCGATTATCTCCGCGCGAACAAAGAAAAAACGAGCACATGATGAGAGAAATCGCACTTTCTTCGCTCTTACCTACTATATATAGTATATACTCATCGAGAGCATCGAGTGTAAACAATTGACCGCCGGTACAAAAATTATCATCATCATCCGATCGGTGACGCTATCGTCGAGAAATCTGACTGTCGGTGCGTGCGTGATTCAACTGGGATATATGTATAACACATAGCGCGCATTCCTCGCGGTACTTCATTGCAATTACGGACAATCAAGTTTTCGCGCCGAGATGTGCGAGACCAAAGACCATAATGTATATACATATAATAACGTATACCGTGACTTTGACTCGAGGAGTGTGTGTGTGTGTGTGGATGATTCGCCAACGTTTCGTTATGTGATAAAATAATGCGTGTGTGATTTCCTTATCTGTTTTATGTGTCGCCGATGAATAATGTTCCGCGACGAGAGAAACGGGTATAGACAAAACGATTTTTTTTACACCGGACGTCGTGTTGGTAACCTGATTCTTTTTTGCGGTGACGAACGCCTACATACACGATTTATTGTTCGCGTTTCTCAATAACTTGTGTGTGAATCTATATCGATTTTTGATCAGTAAAGACTTTGTGCAGTATAGATATTAAGACGTGATAATATGTACGTGACTCTGCTATCAAAAGTTTTCCAGAGCACGTGAGGCGGCGTATACACTCTCTCGAGTATATAGTATATCTAATATGCGCATGAATTCTTTGTTTTCCTCTTAATTGCCGCAAAAAGCCATTAACATTCCCGCGAGATTCTTATCTAAAATTCTCGCGCGCAAGATAAATCCATCAACATAATTAATGTTAAACTTGTATATTTGTTATCCTCGTATTCCCGTTCTTCGCCAAAAAGCTTTTCGCCGCTCTATAAGACGATAAATTCACAGCGAATCACCAGAGACGTCGAATTTCCGTTAATTAAGCAGGCCTCTGCATTCATACACATCTCGACTAATAAGCATTCGCGCGAAAAATTATTGAATTTCTACCGTTCTCGTCAAAGGAAAAATTAAAAAACTACTATATAAGCTTCTCGTGCTGCAGTGCGTATACGCAAATGAATAGCGGCAAGGGTTCGCGGTGGTATATATATATGTATACATGTACTATACTGTTAATTGCATTCGGAATGCGGCGCGTGCATTTTAATTGCGCATCCGCATAGCTCGCCGTTTGCATATATGTGCAGCGTCCTACAGTATCCCAGGGCTGAATAGCCTGGAGCGTAATGCATAGCCGAGTGTATACGTATGGCTCCCGCGACAGGTTGTGAGAGAGAGAGAGGCTACAGTTAGAACCGCCCGTATAGACTGTGCAGTGTGTCGGTGTGTTGTATACGTTATACGCGACGATGAGAGACTTGAGTCGATCCATTAACGCCTGATTTATCGGCTAGAGGCACAAAAGGGCCTTTTGTAACGCTGTTTAGAGAAACTATTAGCCGAAATCATGGGCTGTCTTTATTTTTCTTCCATTATTGTATATTGTAGTGTGAACGAGGTCTGTGTGCTGTTTGCTCTATTAATAGGCTACTACCGCCGCCGCCCTTAACGAGATTATTGGAGTATATCGATTAGGCACGCGGTGTGTCGTGAGTGCAACTATATTTTTTTTTAATTTATAATTTCTGTTATTGACATACGATTAACATCTTTCCGTGCGATTTTTCTAAAGTGTCTTATCGTCAGGGGTCTAAAGTACACACATCAAGCCTGTATATCTAATCGACCTATTATCGCAGCTCCCGTATAATATACGTCAATCTCATTAAAAAATCATACAAACAGAGCAAAATCCCAGCCTACGCAGCAAAATTCGCAAACAAAGAACAGGTATATAATGCAACGTGCGAAGACGCTCCCCTGAGACGTATACATAAAAAATACACACACACATACAGTAAGTATATAGCTTATACACAGAAAGGAAGGACGAACCGGCAACTTTCCGGTCTGCCGGACAAGCGCGTGCATCGTGTACGCGGGGTCATCAGCATCGTATACGTTATACATAATTTCCAAGGGCGTGGGAGTAGTCGGCCGAGGCCTCTTGATGCAGCAGCCGGATGATGATAAAAGGGGAGACAGACCCGTCGCCTCCCCATTGCAACGAAATTTTCGTGTGCACTACTGTGGCGAATGAGCAGCTTGTATACTTATATGAGAGGGGAGACGCGTTTATTGGCTGGTTTAGCACGACTTTTCGACTCTAATTTCTTCGATATATATCTAGATTGGAATATATATTTATGCAGTTCCGGTTATTTCGGTGCGTATATGCTATATATCTATTATAATAGAGTATATGAAATTTAGAAGGCAAGGTCGAGCTCGTGAAACCAAAGAATCGACGCGAGAGCGCAGCGGAATATTATCCAATCGATTCTATTAATAAGACACGTGTGATGCATGTATAAACAATATATACATGTATATAACTTATAACGAGAGCGTCGTCGCGTCGATATTGCCCGGAAAGTTGAATAATAATATCCTAGAATATACTATACATATACGCTGTTGAGGAAACTATACGATATATTTATATTCGCGCTGCTCTTTTCCTTGAGAATAAAATCACACTTGTGTCTATGCTAATTCCGAGAGGAGAAAAATACGCTGCGCGTTATATGCATTAGCCGTTTAAATGCAAAAAAGCCGAGATACATATAAGAAATACTCTTTGGAGGAAAGCTCTAAATCGCGTCTAAACAAAAATTGTCGGAGTATTCCTTTTAAAATTAAAAATTTCCTTTCGGTCCAAGCCACTCGCACGTATACTTGCAACACACATATACATAATACTCTGCTCAGGCAAGTCTCGCGCGACTGACCGCGTTGCACATTGCAGTGGTCATTGCACCGCCGCGCGCTGCATCATGTATAAACTCCTCCGCACACGTATATACATCTGTATATAAATATACAGAGTCGACGTCGTGACGACACGTATATATATATATGTATTAGCTATATAGCGACGACGACGTATTGGTGCCGGGCCCGTTTAATCCAGCCGGTAATAAAGATGAGCAGTGACGCGAGTCGAAGGAAGCCACGAGTTGCCGCGTCACAGGAAACGCGCTTGAAGCTATAGCCCACTTATCGCGCGATTGCATTGTGTGCGTGTGTGTGTTGCAGTTCACCCGCACCTATCGCGCGTCTGTGTATATATGTGTGCATTAATAGCTTCTTCGTTTCGTGTGTGTGTGTGTGTGTGTGTGTGTGTGTATAATCCTATATATATGTGGAAATGAACTGCGGGAGCGTTCGACCGCCACCTCGAGGATTTTTTACTATAGTAAAGAGCTGCTTTTGCGGAGCAACGCATTTTATGCTTTACGTTTTTGAAATTGCGCGTGTTTTGTATTGCTCCATATATTATAGGCTAAACTTTAAATAACGACGTCTTATATTGCGTTCTGTAATCCTGACTCATAAAAAGGAGATTAAAATAAAATCATATGATTATTATTCTTATATATACCGTCAAGTCTTTTTCTCAGATATATAACTCATCACTCATCTGTGACTTTTCGTTATAAGATATTACCGAGAGAGTCTAAATTAAGACACACATCGTGCGTTTTCATAACGTGTTCCGCTTAATTTCCCGAAGAATAGCTCGCAATAATACAGCCGAATAATATTTCCAAGGAATTCTTGCTTTGCATATTTTTCTATTATAACATGGAATAATAATAATAATACGAGACATTACATCACACATCAGAGAAACGCAAATATTCGAGCGACACACACAGCTCTATATAGCTCTGATTCGACGTAATCGTCCCCAACAAAACGCACTAAACTTCAAACTCCTCACACTACTCCCTACACACAATGAAGTCCAATTCCCGGTCAATCAAAATCGCTCTCATTGACATATATTATACTACGTATATAACGCAAATCATCTCTCTTCGCACATCCCACCGGCGCGCTTGAATTTTCCCGTCGATTATGATAATGCGAGTCATTATATATACCTATATACGAGCTCGTGTGTATAGGAGTAGCGAATCTCGTCGTGCTGGAAAGTAGTTCACGGCCGACGATTAGGAAAGCAGGTGCTGAAGAATAGGGTATATATCCCGATCGAGAGGAGACTGGCTGCTCTGATTTTGCATAGCTGCAGCTGTCGAAACGAATTACAGCGCGGTCTGCATATCAAGCATACATATTTTTTTTTTCTCTGATCATCAATTTCTCTTTTATATATAAATGACGTAGGTATTATTAACCGCTGCACACTTTACAAAATATATACATTCATCATATAGAAGCGTCCCAATCTGAGACACACACACACACACATGATGACACTATATTATAACACTGAAGTGGGAGTTTTACACTCACACAAAGCAAGAACGCACATCAGGTGGACTCTAATATAGGTATAGTAGCAACGATATCCACCTACGAAGCATCGCGAAATATAAAGAAGGCAAGTATATATACACCTTCACGTATACGGCATCAGGTAGTCGGCGGCCGCGTTCCAGCCTCGTCGATTACGTCACGGCTCCTTTCACTCCTTTTATACCGGTGTATTATATATGTATAGTATATACCGCTTAGACCCGATCGCGACGCGTAAATAAATACTCGTACGCGGGGCACTTACCTTGTGCGATTATATATATAGTTACAGGTGACGATGCGCGCGTGACTCTATTCGTCTATCGATATATATGTATGTATACCTGTATATAGAGTCACAGCGGTTATGACACTCGTGATGCAGAGGATCGAAGGAATGCGTCGCTCGTTATATTATATGGATGTGGATCAAAGTCGCGACGACGCGATGGAATGCGCGGAATATAATTGCCCGGTTATATACTGTGGCAATTATATACCCTTATATGGATTGTTATTCTTTTTTGCAAGATCGTAGCCAGGAATAGTATCTCGGAAACTTGGATTTTGCTAGTTTCGAAATAAGTGCATTATAATATAAATCTGCCCGCTCTCAGTGTGTTGTCTACTGGAATTGTTGTTGCTCGCCGAAAAAAAATTTGGATTTAACCCAATTTCGAAATCTACTTTTACGTAAATGCACTTCGTTTCTGACCTGTTTTTTTGAGAAATATATGTATATAGATAGCGGAGAATATTGCCGTACTTGGCATCCTTATTCTTAGCTATTATATAAATCTGCTTGCGTTTGTAAAACTGATGGTATATATACCTACTATATATAATATATATATATATACGCTTTTGATTAAAGTGTTATTTTGGATAGGAAAAATTCTGCGAACTACGTCAGCTGCCCGATATTAAAATGCATAAATATACAATATCCTGTCGATGGCGTCAGCTTTTAGTGGGTTACGCTGTAAGTATACGTGACGACGAACAAAAACAGACCGAACAAAATTTATATTAAAACTACATTTGCATCTGAAACGAATTAAAGACGAAAAGAGGATTCGAAAGTCGACAATATCTTTAATACAATCGATGACGCGTACAATGGACTTATTAGGGTAAACACACCGTTTTCTCTCTATATATCTATATGACGGATGTGTTTCGCGAGAAGTTTTAAAATCCCGTTGCGCGAATTTATGTAACGAATTGTTGCCGAAACTTTCATTAAAAAAAAAATAACAGTTTAAAATCTCGTCTTATTAACTTTCAAAACGATGCTCTTTCTTTGCTTTTCAATCGATTGTTTCTATTCTCGCACTGCAGGCTTTCTCCTCAGCCACAAAACAAGAACAATCGAAAATCACTGCGCAATCTAGAACACTTTACTTTTACAATTAATCAACGATAACGACTGCATACAGCGCTATCACGGCGAACCACAAGCGTATAACATATACCTATATCCAATACTATAACACATTTTCACGCCGTAATTATAGCCGATGATCATTTATTATAGCTTATACTTTCGCAAAAACCATAAACTTTTTTTCTCGATTTCAAAATCCACATATAGAGTTACATAGAGCAAACTTGTTTCGAGAGAGACTTTCTAAGTAGAGGGTCAATGGCAACGCGTTAGCTGTTCTAACATATATAATACACACGCGGCAAGTGCAACGAGAAAGCGCTCGGGAGCGATGATAAAATTCGTGATGTGTGTACTGCACATACGGTTGTTGTTTTTTTTATCGCAAATGATCATTATAATAGCTCTTCGATGACAAAAATACAGCGAAACTTCGAGTTCTCCGACACAATCTATCTCGTATATGTACGCTATGAACTAATTTGTATAAATAATTTCGAGATTAGTCTCGCACGAAATCGTAAAAGTAGCGCGAGCATTAATAAATAGCCATTGCGCTCAAGCGAACGTATTTATTATAAGTATTTGAAACTTCCGCTGTACATTATATATTATACTGATTTAAAAACTATATACGCAGTGTACAATATGTACCTCAACCCGCACTTAACATACCGACCAGCGGAACATTCCGCAACCCAAACTCTAATATACGTACAGCCCGCAGCAAAGCGTTGCAAAAAATGAACGTCTATTACAATTTTTTTTCCCCGCAATATATAGGTATATATACTAATATCCACTTTTTCCCTCAATATATATGTACACGTATATAAATGTTCGATAATGCAGCCGAGCAGAGAAAGTCGCAATTTACAAACTTGTTAATTGTATATAACACGCGGACTTTTCGCAAAATCTCGTAAACAGCGCAGACAATGATGTCGTGTACCTATACACGCAATATATTATTCACGCTCGAAAGCCCTGTTACGCAGTTTCGTCGAAAGAGAAAATGGGAGGTTTAGAGGATTTCGAGTGGATAGGCACAGCGAAAAATTTGCTAATCTTATATGTAGTGCGTCGTCGTTACGCTTGGTCGAATTTGAAGGATCGTATATACTATTTATTATCGTCGCAGTAGTATGTGTATAGGACCACATTAGCTAAAAAAAAGAACAACGACGTTGAAATACACGTTGTTGGTTGAACGGAAATGAAAATAGATGAGCGTCAATATTAGTCATCGGTCATATAATATGTTTCCCTATATTTTTGTCTAAAATCAGAGAATCGTTAATTTTAGATAAAGAAAATGATAAAAAATTATGCCTATAGTAGTAGCAGGAAGCAATCGATCTTTCTATAAAATTGTGAGTAATGAAAATCTCCACTTCTTTCTCCCTGTCGACTCGAGCAAAAGACTTACGTAAAAACAATCAATTATACATTTAACGTCGATTTTCTATACTTTCCATCTCGGAATAACAATTGACAGCTCATCATTGTTTCCATATATTTTTCAATTTACCTTCAAAGTTGCATAAATGAATACAAGTCTAACTCTCGTCTTGTCGAGTTTTCCTCGATCTTTCTTCAGAATAATTCCGTAATGCTTTGGCACACATTAGATATAAATTGATTTGCATACTGCAGCGTCGTCTCGTCGTCGCCGACCTCCTCCATATCTAAATTGCCGTCTTCGCATATTGCTTTATACGACAGATTTACGTATACTGCATAACTACACATACTTTTCCACGAACCGACTTGTGCGACTGTTTCAAAAGGCGAAAAACACACGCACACGCATCCGTCTCGCAACAAGAAAAAAAAGGATCAAAAACCTTCGAAAAGCCCCGCCTTTCTCAAAAAGTCACGACCTTGGCTATAGTCTCTCGCTCGTAAAACTCAAAACGAAAAAAAAGACAAGAGAGAGAGAGAGAGAGACAGTCGAGGATTTTCCGCGAGCGTGCAGTCAATACACACAGCGCCACGTCGCGTTGAGGTAATATGAGGCGGAATGTATAAATCAGCCTCGGTTCTGAAATCAGAAAGCGAAATAAGATTTCCTCGTGAAAACGAGCGTATATACACATACGCGTGAAAGCGCCTCCCGTGTGTTTTCATTTAATTTAGCATTTCCACCGCTCGCTCCGTTTTTTTTTTTTTTTTTTCATTCTTCTTCTTTTCATTATATCCACACCTCGGTAGAGCTCACGGCAAAATTTCGCACCGCTCAAGGCCGTTCAAAAGGAGAACGTCGAGTGCTCGCTATACGGATTTCCGTCTATATACGTATATAACACTTGAGTATATATATACAGCAGCGTTGCTGCAGTGCAAAAATCTCATATGGTTTTCGTTGGCTCGAGAGGAGAGTTTGTACGTATGTACAAGCTCGTCGAGGAATTTCGGGGATTTGCACGCGCGCTCCTCGCGCGAACGCTAAGAATAGGCGCCGCGAGGGATTCTCGGGAGAGATTATATTTTTATGAGAAAGTTTTACGATCGTCGGAGTATGGTATATACGCGGTTTTCCAGCTGAATTGATCTTCGATGAAATGAATATATCGCGCGCGTTATTAATAAATTTGACGAAAGCTATACTTATACGTTATTCGTATAAACTCAGTTAGTGTTTTGATAAATTCGCGCGAAGCGCTCCAGAATCGAGCATAAGTTCGCTTTGCGTACAATATTTTTAGCATTGCCTCGAGCTATATAAGTATGTCGAATACAACATATGCTTACAAAATAAAAAACGTAATAATTTCCAATCAGATCTCGTGTACACCTATAAATCGCACACTTGCGCATATATCCGTCAGTCCGAAAATCAAAGCGTGAACCTCGTCCTTGGGCGCACCCAGAATATATATATACAGTCGTCGAGAGAGATACAATAGCTCGAGCGAAAAGAAAGCAAAAAAAGACGGCAGAAACACAGCAGGCACGCGCAAGTGCATTACCGCGAAGGCGAGGCTTCTCGCCGCGCATCATCTGGCTTCCGAAAGTCGAACTGATGCTAGAGAACGAGCATTAGCGCTAAACATTACAGCGGCCGCAGCGATGAATCAGTCAATTAGTCGGTATAGAGGTATATATCGATCAACGACAGCTTTGTATATACGTATACGGCAAGCCCTACAACTTGTTTCTTCTTACTTTTTGCCTTATAATACATAGACGCGAGTTTACAACGGCGTCGCCGAGAGATTACTTTTACTCTCTAGGGGAATGTACTTCAGAGAAACGCATCACGACCCCGCGTGTGATGCACTTGGCCGCGGAATTTATGGCCTTCTTATGTATTCTCTTTGTCCGGCTTCCCTGTCGCGCGCGAGAAAAGCTCGCAAAGTTGTATATATAGTCGGGCCTTATTTAGACTATAGACCTGAGAGAGGAGGTCCTCGGGATCGTTCCGCTCGAGAGACCCTCGTAATGGGATTAAGTCGACGGCGGTCAAAACACTTGCACCACTGACCCGACTGTTGAGAAAACGCAGAGCGCTCTTTTTTCCCTACTGTAAACATAGGCGATACACCGATTATGAAGAAGGACCGATCGTTTTACGAGCAGTAAAAATTTTATCAAGGGCCTATAAGCGTTGGGAAATATATACCAACGAGACAGAGTAGTAGATCGTTTTGCCTCGCGAGAGTTGTAAAAATTGACACCGGGGATACTTTAGAAAAGTCCCTCTATTTCAGTTTTATATAGTGCACATAGCTGAGCTATTGAAAGGAAACTCATTTGCTGGAAAAATAAGCGTATACCTCCATAGCTGGCAATAACTCTCTCGGCGATGGTTTTAAGAAGGCCCTGTCTCAAATCAGATTTTTTGTCCTTAACTATTTTTACAAACCTACTTTATATAAATCATTCGACAAATTATGTATTATATATTTAACTTGCATTTATGAGAGATTGTATAGTAAGTACGAAAAATTTATTGTTATTAAGAAAATCTATACCGGACTCAGCGTCATTACAAAGTTTAAGTGTTTTTGAGTGGCTAAAAATTAATAAATAATAAGTAATGAGTTAACTATGATTGATTTGAGCATTATTAAAGCAATGAAAATATCGCAACAATATTATTAATGGAAAAAACGATTTAGGATTTTTTAGACTATGTTCTATGCATTAACTATAGATTAATTAATACTGTATAGTGGACAAATATTACAAAATATTCTGTTTTTGCATTATATGATATTGTTGTAAGTGGCCTATAGACGGCTTTGCATTACCATTCGGAATAATGCTGCTTACCGATCGGTAAAGAAGGGATTTTTTAAAATTAAAGGTAGTATGAGAAAGTTCATATAGGTGGCGCCATGGATTGATCAAATCGCAAAATTAGAAACGGTTCGATGCATTATACATATTATCTCATTTGAGTTTTTGTTTATGTGTACGATTTGGGACGTTGTTGAATTCACTTTCTATGAAAAGAAGCTCTTTTAAGAGATAATCGTATGCAAAAATAGAATTTTCGGTCGAATTGCGAAAAATAAGAGGAAAATTCGAAAGAAGAACAAATATAAGAAAATTGCGAAAAATTATGCAACTATAACTTTTGCGCATAAAAAAGGTACGATATGAAATTAATGATTTATAAGTTAGTGCTCGTCAAAAGATTTCACAAATCTTACGTTTTAAAACTAAAAATTTAAAAATTTTTACTTATTCATTTATATAATATTATTATTTTTATAAATATACATGCATGAATATCTAAATGAGCCAGGACGATTGTTCAGCCGCGACCCGCGACGGGTTTTTGGATTTTTAACCTGATTTTTAAGAACAGAGCCCTAGCAGACGACGTAGCATCGATGAATCGATCTCGCGCGCATTCAGGCCGGCGCATGTCATCTGCAGCACCAGAAACGCGCGATTTGTTTGAATTGTGCATGAAAATCCATGCTATAAAAAGTCAATAGAAATCGATAAGATTTTTTCAGCCAAGTTTTCCCGTTCCTGTTGAAAATATTAACGTAATTTTATGATGTTTATGCGTGAACAGGAAGAATCAATTGCGCCAACTTCATTAATTATGCATTTGCGCGCTGCAGGATGGAATGCTTTCTCGGCTCGAGAGTTTAATTATCGGTTGAGTATAAGCAATTCCAGAGAATAAGTTGCGCACGAGCCATCGACTGACACTGACAGAGAAACAGAGAGTGATTGAAAGAGTGGGAGAAAAAAAAACACATTCTAACGACGCAATGACATTTATAAAGTCTCTTATTTATCTTGGTCTCAGACCTCGTCGTCGGTCAACGTTCGTTCCTCCTCTGTAAACAACGGGCTGAAGGATTTATCGTCGGTCCGCAGTTTTGCCGCCAGTTGCTTGGCCATTTTTGTTATCTGCAAGTAGTAACAGTCAGTCACAGGTCAGCCTGGCATATTATTATAGGTATACTCAGAATAATGCAGCCCGCATTTTGAATCATCGGCATTTAAAGAGTAGTCTTATACAACTACTTACTGACCTGACTCGCGACGTCAACGAGTGCGGCCACATCGCTGAGAACACCGAGCATCTCCCTTGCGCGATCCTGTCTCCTCTGGGCATCCAACACAACCGCATAATTAATGAGCACTTGGGGATCCTGGGGGGCGAGCGAGTGCGCCTTTTCC